>MU129058.1:145402-157645 GCA_014904985.1 Hydnum rufescens UP504
TTCTACTGTGAGCTCTAGAAGTTATTTGTGGCAATGGGAGATGAAATCAAAGGATATTTCCGAGTTCTTGGAGATTAATTTGTTTGTAGTCCAGTGGTTAAGATGTTTTTGTTGCTGGTTGATAATGGGGACAAGTGCATGGGATGGGATTTGATGCAGAAACAACAGTTTACATCTGTAATAGACGTTCTTGGTATCATTCGATGCGGATTTTTAACAGCTTTCTGGGCGCGGTGGTTCCGAGCAGATCCGGTGTAAACTGACAGAGAAATTTGTTTTTTACTGATGGGTGTTGATTCTGATAGTAATATTGTTCTGTAGAGTTCAGTTTTGATCTGTTCTTCGCGTGCTTAGTACCGTTTGATGCAGATTTTTATATCTTTTCAGGCGCGGTTGTTCTGAAAGGATTGGATGTGAACTGACGGAGAAATTCGTTTTTTACTGAAAATCCCGGATTTTGACAGTAATATTGGTCTGGAGAGTGCATTTCTGGTCCGTTCGACTTGTGTTTGGTACCATTTGAAAGGTATGAATCGTGGCTTTCCGAGAGTTATATGGGCGTACCTCTCCGATCAAAACTGACGGAGTTATAGAACGAATTCGATTTCTGCGCGTAGCCGTAATTGATTTCATAATAGGTCACATGATCATTCCAATGGCTGGGATCAATGGATATTTGCATTTTCTGATACTGGATGTTTTTATCTTCCACACCGGAGCAGTACTCTCACAGCTCCAAGAGGATGGAAAGTGGCACCCAGTAGGTTTCCTATCGAAAAGTCTGTCAGAGGCTGAGAGGAATTATGACATCTATGACAAGGAGCTCATGGCCATTATCTGAGCTCTGGAGGCATGGAGACATTACCTAGAGGGCTCTCCACATCCGATTGAGATCTTGACAGACCACCAGAACCTTCAGTACTTCTGGACTGCACAGAAGCTGAATCGGAGACAAGCCCGCTGGAATATTTTCCTTTCCCGGTTCAACTTCACCCTCCAGCACTGCTCCGGATCACAGTCTGGGAAACCGGATGCTCTTTCACGGCGCCCAGACCATCCGCGAGGAGACTCCGATAACTCCGATGTAGTCCTACTGAAGCTGACTGCTTTCCAGTCCCATGCCCTAGACACCACAGAGGTTGTGGCAGTGGAAGGACCTAGTCAGAGCTTGATGGCTTGGATCAAAAGGGCCACGGAGATTGATGACAAAGTAGTCCAGATCATCAAAGAGTTAAATGGAGATGGCCCGAAGGCTCACCTGAAAGATTGGGAACTCCAAGGGTCTCTGGTCCTTTTCCGTGGATGTGTCTATGTTCCACTGGACTCCAAACTCCGTCATGACCTAGTCCATGAACACCACGACACCCCAACCACAGGCCACCCCGGACGATGGAAGACATATGAACTTGTGTCTCGCCACTACTGGTGGCCAGGGATGTCATGGTATGTCGCAACCTATGTCTCCACCTGTGACACCTGCAATCGGACCAAAACCTTCCCGTCCAAACCGTCTGGAACTCTCCACCCTAATCCAGTTCCAGACCACCAATGGCAAGTCATATCAGTGGACATGATCACGGAACTCCCAGAGTCACATGGATTTGACAGTGTGATGATCGTCGTCGACCGACTCTCCAAATGGATTCATGTGATGCCCACAACGACCACAGTGGACTCTGCCAGAGTCGCCCGCCTTTTCCGAGACAATGTCTGGAGGCACCATGGCCTTCCAGAGACCATCATCAGCAATCGGGGCACCACATTCACCTCGAAGTTCATGAAGGAACTCAATTCACTCCTTGGAGTTAAAACCAACTTCTCCACAGCATTCCACCCCCAGACAGATGGACAGACGGAGCGAGTCAATCAGGAGATCGAGCAGTACCTCCGGATCTTTGTCAACCACAGACAAAATGATTGGGCAGACTGGCTCCCTATGGCGGAGTTTGCATACAATAACTGGATTCACTCCTCCACCTGGGAAACCCCATTCTGCCTTGACTCTGGCCAAGATCCTCGCCTTGGTACTGAACCAATCCGCCCTGGAGTTGTCGAAGCAGCCATGGACTTTGTCACACGGATGCAGAAAACCTCTGAGGAAGCCCAGTCCGCTCTCCGCCAAGCAGCTGAGGACATGGCTCGTCACTATGATGCACACCGGACAGAAGCCCCAGAGTATGCAGTTGGAGACTCAGTATGGCTGGATGCTCACAACATTTCCATTGACCGCCCAGCCCAGAAACTCTTGGACAAGTGGTTAGGCCCGTACAAAGTGGACAAGGTGATCTCCCGCTCTGCTATCTGGCTCAAACTTCCCCCCTCCATGCGAGTCCACCCAGTGTTCCATGTCTCGAAACTCCGCCCTTTCCGGCCTGACCCAATTATGGATCGTGTTGCACATCCTCCGCCTCCTCCTATCCTCCATGGTGGTGAGGAGGAGTATGAGGTGGAATGGATTGAAAACTCCCGCTATTTCCGAGGCCGACTCCAGTACTTGGTGAAATGGAAAGGCTACCCACCCTCGGAGAACCAATGGCTTCCAGAGACCAATCTAGGTAATGCCCCGGAAGTCATCATGGAGTTCCACCTTGCTCATCCAGCAGCTCCACGGCAGATCAGCGCCATTGACTTCTCCTCCATTGGGTTCCGGACATATCCACTCCTAACCGAACCCCCTGCAGACCTCCTGGACTGGTCGACCCATTGATCCCTGCTCCTCCGGCCAATCAGGACGATCGGCCCTAAGAGGGGGATGATGTCAGGGTTTGTCCCATACTCCAGTCCACTCTGACTCTGGTCCACTCTGGCCCACTCCAGTCCACTCCGGTCCATTCCGGTCCACTCCGGTCCACTCCAGATCACTCCGGTCCTTATCCACCCACCTCCAGTCCAGTTCTCCACTTAGTTCCTTCGCCCAAGTCCACTTTGCTTCTGGCTTGATTCCGGTTTGACTCCAATCCAACCCTATCTTGGTTTCATTTCCCTTTCATTTCCCATTGCTTCCGGTTTGCCCCCTGGCTGAGTTCCTGTTCCTGTTCCTGTTCCCGTCCCCCTTGTAACCACCCACAGTTTAGTGATCACTCCCCTGTAGTATAGTCATCATGTATAAGTAGTCCGAGAGCGAAGTCCAGAGACCCCAGCTTTGGTCTCTCAGGATTTCCGCTGTTACTCCGGACTACAGGTCAGCCTTCATGTATTCCGTATTCATATTACATAATCTCAGGATTTCCACTGTTACTCCGGACTACAGCTCCGAGTATCATCCAGTTGACTCCACAAGCTTAAGGACCACTGTGCTCATTTCTGCCTAGTCCCTTCCGGGCTGCTGGACCGCTCCTCTGACATCCCTAACCTCCTTATCTCATTCTTGCCCGGATTCTTGCGGACTTAGCCGGACTTACACTGGACTTAGCCGGAATTATTTGTGTTTACATTTGTTTGGTGCCCTCATCGCAGCGTGGCCCTGACAATAATATGCATATGTTATGCAGGCTATACTATTTCATGCTGCTATAATTAACTTAGAGGGAAAGGTTCAGAGAGCAATGGAAGGAATACAGGAGACTAGAGAAGTGGATAGGACTATATTTACTCTAGGCATAATTGAATATTTTCAGCTTGGGGTGCACTGTTGCGGGATTTACCGAGGCTTGATCAGCTTTCACAACTAGTTCTAAATGTCAGATAATCCTGGACCCTCAGAGACATCACTAAATGACAAGAAAAGGATAAGAGGAGAGGTATGAGTATATTCACCTATATATTCCTACACAATTCTGATGAACTTTCCTCAGAGTGCCTCATTATCTGATCCCACCTGTGAACAAGACTTACCCAAGAGTGAAGATGGCTCTGGGTCTGCAGACGTATGCATTGAGGCCCCTTCCATTCATTGAACTAATATTTTTTTTATTTTAGCCTGGTCATACACGTAAAATACAACGAACTCAGAAATACCAAGAAAGTCAAGAATATCTTCAGTCCGAGGCAGCCAGGGGCTGAGGGCTGGGCTCCAAAAGGGGAAAACCCACTGCCACTCGGGTGCAGTCAATTCATATTCATAGTTGCAGACATGGACAAGGACAAGTGCGGGGCCACGGCCAAGGCAGACAACCCAGACTTGGCATGCCACCCAGAAATGCAGATAGCCTATCCTTGGGCAGTGAAATCCCAATTGACCCATACTTCTCTCCAATAATGATACTATATTGGTCAGTATTGTAATATAGTACTCAAGGTTCCGTATGTACATAATTGTTATTTCCCCGTTCGTCCCGTCCTCTGTACAATTACATAATAGCATGGCCATGATGATTCTAAGTCACTGGCATGGCGGAATCAAATTCATCTTTTGCCCAGACTCCTTCGCTCTCGTGAGACCCGTGAAACTACACGGCCACGTGACCTAGTCACATACGACTCACTTGGCGAAGCTACCCGAACCATCACCACAGAGCACGGTGTTAAGAAGGATAAGGAGAGTCGCATATGAGTGCGACTCTACTAAGTAAGCTCCCTATCCCCACTTTATCAGCTGATCATCCCTTTGCCCTTAGATAGTAGTCTGGCCCTTTTGCCAGCTACTACCACACCTCCCACATGAATGGAATACATTATCCCCGATAAGCCCATATGGCCTGCTGCAAGTCTGAGATTCTCTAAGTCCCCAGTTTCGGCCAATTTTTGGCCAATTTTTGGCCATTTCGGCCAATTCTGGGCCAGAAGGTGCAGACCATAAAATGGCCATTTCGGCCGGAATAGTAATGGGACCTACTTAGGTACCATTATCTGCCCCAAAAGTGGTACCTAACTAGGTAGGCTTAGATGACTGACCAAAGTGAAAAATCTCATCTTAGAGTACCACACACCTGCCACAGTGGGTGTGTGGTTCCTGGGGCCACTCATTGGCCCTGGGTCATTTCGTGTCTTCATCTGGTGGGTGGTCCTTCTTCGCCTGCACGGTATTCATTTGGCAGGTGGCCTTGGGTGCATGTTCATGTGGTGCTGTTGTTTCGGGGGGCTCAGGTTCGTTTGGCGGTTCTTCGTTTGGCCGTCTGTTCCATTCGTTCTTTCCTTCATTTCATTGGCCGCAGGCCAGGCGATACCTAGAAAAATAGATACATTAGTTAGAAATTGAAACCAGCACAAAAAGAGCAGCTTTCACTGCTCTTTTTGTGCGGCTGTATCTACTTGGGTGGGGACTCACCTTATATAGTGCCACACACCCGCTGTGGCGGGTGTGTGGTTCCTTGGGCCACTCATTGGGTGCATTGTCATCCATTGCACTGTCGTCTGTCACATTGTCGTCCATTGTGCCATCGTCTGTCGCATTGTTGTCCATCGTGCTGTCGTCTGTCACATTGTTGTTTGGCGCGTTGCCATCTGTTGCATTGGGTGTGTCATCATCTGTCGCGTTGCTGGTTGGGCTCCTGCCATTCGGGGCCTCATCGTTTGGCAAGTGGTCGCTGTGCGGGACCAGGCCATGATCTGAAATAATAAAAGATGTGTTAGTAGAAAAATCCAAAGCAGCGCAAAAAGAGCAGCTTGCACTGTGGAAGATAAAAACATCCAGTATCAGAAAATGCAAATATCCATTGATCCCAGCCATTGGAATGATCATGTGACCTATTATGAAATCAATTACGGCGACGTGCAGAAATCGAATTCGTTCTATAACTCCGTCAGTTTTGATCGGAGAGGTACGCCCATATAACTCTCGGAAAGCCATGATTCATACCTTTCGAATGGTACCAAACACAAGTCGAATGGACCAGAAACGCACTCTCCAGACCAATATTACTGTCAAAATTCGGGATTTTCAGTAAAAAACGAATTTCTCCGTCAGTTCGCATTCAATCCTCTCGGAACAACCGCGCCTGGAAAGATATAAAACATCCGCATCCAACGGTACTGAGAACGCGAAGAACAGATCAAAACTGAACTCTACAGAACGATATTACTATCAGAATCAACACCCATCAGTAAAAAACGAATTTCTCTGTCAGTTTACACCCGGATCTGCTCAGAACCACCGCACCCAGAAAGCTGTTAAAAATATGCATTGAATGATACCAAGAATGTCTATTACGGATGTAAACTGTTGTTTCTGCATCGAATCCCATCCCATGCACTTGTCCCCATTATCAACCAGCAACAAAAACATCTTAACCACTGGACTACAAACAAATTAATCTCCAAGAACTCGGAAATATCCTTTGATTTCATCTTCCATTGCCACAAATAACTTCTAGAGCCTCACAGATAAGAAAGATAACACTCCCTTGACTACCCTTTTGTTCTGTTTATGAATGACTCACCCTCCTTGCAACCACTTTATGAAAGATAACACCTTCTTAGCAACCCTTTTGTTCTGTTCATGAATGACTCACCTATCTTGCAACCACTTCATGAATGACTCACCTATCTTGCAACCACTTTATGAATGACTCACCCTCCTTGACAACCCTATTGTTCTCACATATGACTCACCTAGGAGTGACGTCATATTCTTTAAACACAGCCACCTTCAGAAAGGTATAAAAGCTGGTAGATTTTCCTGTATCCCCCATCATCTTCTCCACTACTGGAATATACTACTGTCTACCAAATCTGCTTGCATCTTAAGAGAGTACTGATCTAAAGCCATCTGGAGCTAAGTCATATACAAGGTTGTTTAAGACTAAGTCACTGGAAGCCCTCTATGCGAAAATACTGAGCCAAGGATAGTTGCGCAGGACCTAAGGTTAGAGTTGCTGGACATCCAAGGAAAGGTGAGTAAAAACAAAGTTAAGTCAGAAGAAGAAAGAAACACATTGACATACTAAATCAAGCTTAAACTAGTCTAGAGCCTCTTTAGAATCTGCATTTTGACCAGGAGGACACAAATGAGGTACCCACCAAATAGCAGTAAACAGTTCAATACAACACATATAAGCCTTTCACAAGCATCCCACGATATCATTGACTATAGCTAGGTCCATACCACAATCTTTTCCTCCACTGAATACCATACCTAACTTGTTAGAGAGTGATCAACCATCAGAGCGACCAGCCCATTGAATTAAAACAGAGAATACAGTCTCCCATCTACACACTGGCTGAACCAGACCAAGTTTGATTTGACAACAGTCATCAGAGCTCCCAATCCTTCTTCTATACGGTGTTCTTCGTGAAGAAAAAGATGGAAGTTTTCAGCTAGTCCAGGACTACTGGAAACTCAATGACATCATGGTCAAGAATGCATACCCCTACCTCTGATCTCTTGATGTCATTGACCAACCTCCAAGGAGCCAAAGTGTCAGGAAACTGGACTTTTGTGTGTGAAAAATGCATAGAAGATGAAAGAAATGGAAAACAGTTATCACAGATAATATGAGGACAAGAATACAAAATATATAGAACCTGATCCATAGTTCTTTGGCATTTAAGCATCTGGTACAAGGCACCTTCCAGAAACATGATCAATTGATGTCTACTGGGAATGGAGTTGACAATGAGTTGCTCATATTCTACTGGAGAACATCATAAGCATTTGCAAGACCTGGGAGGAAAGTACATCCATAAGGTGTTAAGAAAGATCCTCGACACCTCCAGCGAGACACCCCTCTTCTGACACACCTGACCTCCAAATCTGTGTGAGTTCTTCTGGACCAGATTTGAGTATCTAGGGATGGTGTTCACCCCGGATCATTCTGGGAGGATGACCCTCATCACAGGTTGCAGGCATAATGGAGTCGCCGGGACACCCGAAGAACCTGAAGGAGATGCAGTCATCTCGGATTCATCAACTTCTACACTGGTTCATCCAGGATTTCACTAAGGTTGCCAGACCTTTGAAGATCTCACCCCCAGAAGGACACCTCCCTTCCAATGGGCCTGATTCTGAATGTAATGCCTTTGTCAAAACTGAAATCCCTTCGTCCACCTCTGCACGCATCCTAGTCTTTCCCTCGAGTCTGGATGCTTCTGAGTGGAAGCCAATGCCTCCAGATTATCAACTGGAGCAGTACTCTCCCAGCTCCAAGAGGATGGAAAGTGGCACCCAGTAGGTTTCCTATTGAAAAGTCCTGTCCGGAGGCCAAGAGGAATTATGACATCTATGACAAGGAGCTCATGGCCATTATCTGAGCTCTGAGCATGGAGACATTACCTAGAGGCTCCTCCACATCCAATTGAGATCTTGACAGACCACCAGAACCTTCAGTACTTCCTGGACTGCACAGAAGCTGAATCGGAGACAAGCCTGCTGGAATATTTTCCTTTCCCAGTTCAACTTCACCTTCCAGCACCACTCCAGATCACAGTCAGGGAAACTGGATGCTCTTTCATGGTGCCCAGACCATCCATGAGGGGACTCTGATAACTCAAATGTAGTCCTACTGAAGCTGACCACTTTCCAGTCCCATGCCTAGACACCACAGAGGTTGTGCAGTGGAAGGACCTAGTCAGAGCTTGATAGCTTGGATCAAAGGGCAATGGAGATTGATGACAAAGTAGTCCAGATCATCAAGGAGTCAGATGGAGATGGCCTGAAGGCTCACCTGAAAGATTGGGAACTCCAAGGGTCTCTGGTCCTTTTCCATGGATGTGTCTATGTTCCACTGGACTCCAAACTCCATCACGACTAGTCCATGAACACCACAACACCCAACCACAGGCCACCCAGATGATGGAAGACATACGAACTTGTGTCTCCCCACTACTGGTGGTTGGGGATGTCACAGTATGTTGCAACCTATGTTTCCACCTGTGACACCTGCAATTGGACAAAACCTTCCCATCCAAACTGTCCAGAACTCTCACCCTAATCCAGTCCCAGACCACCGATGGCAAGTCATATCAGTGGACATGATCATGGAGCTCCTGGAGTCGCATGGATTTGACAGTGTGATGATTGTCATTGACTGACTCTCCAATGGATTCATGTGATGCCATGATGACCACAGTGGACTCTGCCAGAGTTGCCCACCTTTTCTGAGACAATGTCTGGAGGCACCACAGCCTTCCAGAGACCATCATCAGTGATCAGGGCACCACATTCACCTCAAAGTTCATGAAGGAACTCAATTCACTCCTTGGAGTTAAAACCAACTTCTCCACAGCATTCCACCCCCAGACAGATGGACAGACAGAGCAAGTCAATCAGGAGATCAAGCAGTACCTCTGGAGCTTTGTCAACCACAGACAAAATGATTGGGCAGACTGGCTCCCTATGGCAGAGTTTGCATACAATAACTAGATTCACTCCTCCACCCAGGAAACCCCATTCTGCCTTGACTCTGGCCAAGATCCTCACCTCAGTACTGAACCAATCTGCCCTGGAGTTGTTGAAGCAGCCACAGACTTTGTCACATGGATGCAGAAAACCTCTGAGGAAGCCCAGTCCACTCTCTGCCAAGCAGCCGAGGACATGGCTCATCACTATGATGCTCACTGGACAGAAGCCCCAGAGTATGCAGTTGGAGACTCAGTATGGCTGGATGCTCACAACATTTCCATTGACTGCCCAGCCCAGAAACTCTCAGACAAGTGGTTAGGCCCATACAAAGTAGACAAGGTGATCTCCCGCTCTGCTATCCAGCTCAAACTTCCCTCCTCCATGCGAGTCCACCTGGTGTTCCATGTCTCAAAACTCCACCCTTTCCAGCCTGACCCAATTATGGATCATGTTGCACATCCTCCACCTCCTCCTATCCTCCATGGTGGTGAGGAGGAGTATGAGGTGGAACAGATTGGGAACTCCTGCTATTTCCGAGGCTGACTCCAGTACTTGGTGAAATAGAAAGGCTACCCACCCTCAGAGAACCAATGGCTTCTGGAGACCAATATAGGTAATGCCCCGGAAGTTGTTGCAGAGTTCCACCTTGCTCATCCAGAAGCTCCACGATGGATCAGCACCATTGACTTCTCCTCCATTGGGTTCTGGACATGTCCACTCCTAACCAAACCCCTGCAGACCTCCCAGACTGGTCAACCCATTGATCCCTGCTCCTCTGGCCAATTGGGATGATCGGCCCTAAGAGGGGGTGATGTCAGGGTTTTCCCCTTACTCCAGTCAACTCCAGTCCACTCCAGATCACTCCAGTCCTTGTCCACCCACCTCCAGTCCAGTTCTCTGCTTATTTCCTTTGCCCAAGTCCACTTTGCTTCTGGCTTGATTCCGGTTTGACTCCAGTCCAACCCTATCTTGGTTTCATTTCCTTTTCATTTCCCTTTCATTTCCCATTGCTTCCGGTTTGCCCCTGGCTGAGTTCCTGTTCCTGTTCCTGTCCCCCTTGTAACCACCCCCAGTTTAGTGATCACTCCCCCATAGTATAGTCATCATGTATAAGTAGTCTGAGAGTGAAGTCCAGAGACCCCAGCTTTGGTCTCTCAGGATTTCCACTGTTACTCCAGACTACAGGTCAGCCTTCATGTATTCCATATTCATATTACATAATCTCAGGATTTCCACTGTTATTCTGGACTACAGGTCCGAGTACTTTCCAGTTGACTCCATGAGCTTGAGGACCACTGTGCTCATTTCTGCCTAGTCCCCTCTGGGCCACTGGACTGCCTCTCCATCCCCTCCTATCCTTGTTATCTCATTCTTGCCTGGATCCTCCCGGACTTAGCCAGAATTATCTGTGTTTATATTTGTTTGGTGCTCCATTGCAGTGTGGCCCTGACAGTCCTTCATCTCATTGACTCCAAGCACTCTGCCACAGAATGTCCTCCATTACTGGTCTCCACACTTCTACTATCACCCATGTCTGGTCAACACCACCCCCATGTTTCCAAGTCCTCTGGTGGTCATCCATCAAAGCTTTCCCCACTGATGTCTGCTGTGCCATCCATCTTATCCACACTGGGAAGGCTACCACTGCCACCCAAGTTGCCCATTCCCTCCAATCCATCACCAACCAGTCATCTCCAATGAAACAGTCTGCTGCCATCTGAAGAGTGCTGGTTTAAAGGCTGTGGTGAAGAAGAAACATCCCCTGCTCTCCCAGCACCACAAGCATGAAGACTGGACTCTGCCTAAGCCATAAGGACTGGACTGTGGAGACTGGAAGTGTGTTGTGTGGTCTGATGAGACCAAAATTAATTGCCTGGGCTCTGATGGGTGAAAATGGGTGTGGCAAAAGGCTGGGGAGGGCCTCTCTGATTGTCTGGTGGAAGGGACTCTGAAGTTTGGTGGTGGTTCCTTGATGATGTGGGGGTGTATGACATGGGAGGGGCCTGGATATGCATGCAAGATTGATGGAAAGATGGATGCCAACCTCTACTGCCAAATTCTGGAGGACAAACTCCAAGGATCCCTTGAATTTTACAACAAATCACCTGGGGATGTGGTTTTCCAGCAGGACAATGACCCCAAACACACCTGAAAAATGGCCCAAGCCTGGTTCAAAGACCATGGTTTCAATGTCATGAAGTGGCCTGCCCAGTCCCCAGACCTCAATCCAATTAAACACCTCTGGCATCACATAAAAACAAAGCTTGGAGGATATGAAGAACCCCCAAAGGCATCCATGAGCTATGGGAGCAAGTAGAGGCATAGTGGAGAAGATTGAAGCAGGGTGTGTCAAAAGTTGATAGAAAGTATGCCTAGGAGGGTGGAAGCAGTGTGGAAGGCAAAGGGGGGTACACAAAATACTGAACTGTAATGATTTGTGTCACAATTTCATGTGCCACAAAACCATTGCAATGATATAGATGGCTTGTTAAGGGCATTATCTCTGTCAAATATTGATGGATTGCTATGAAATTTGGCACATGTGTAGACAAGAAGCATATACATCTTTACCACTTTTTTCAAATTTTTTAAAGGGCTGGTTGGGGAGGTATAAACAAAGAGAGTCAAAAGTGGCAAACATTGCAATGGTTTTGTGGGTCACTGTATATATAACACTACTATATTCAAATTTGGGCCAATTCTGATGTGTAGAAGTGGCCCAATCCACTCTGTAATTAGCCATCTCATGCCTTATTGAGCTCTGACTCATTACCATCCTCTTCTTCAGGTTTTCCTGGACAATTTTTTATTATATAGTATTTATTTATAATATACATGCTTGGTACTATTGTGTACTGTGCTTGCAGTGCCAGTGCTTGGGTGCTTCTTGAGTATCAGCAATTGCCAGTGTTGAATTTCGAACTCTACACAGCCACACTCAGCAAGCAACTGCATGACCATGACACAACAGCAACAGCAACAACAGCAACAACAGCAACAACAGCAACAACAGCAACAACAGCAAC
>MU129059.1:0-21097 GCA_014904985.1 Hydnum rufescens UP504
TCTCATACATGGGCTGATACCCGAAGGCAAGTTCAGAGCAAGGGGCCCCATGGGGCCCCTTGTCTCATGCCATGAAATCACCCAGTGGGCCCCAGGGGCCCCCACCTAAAAACCCGCTCTTAGATTGAATAAAAGCAAGGCAAAAGGGCCTAACTAGATATACAATTATGGCTGACTGGTTTGGTCTGTGTCTAATTCACCATTTAGGTAAGCACCATTAAAGTTGAATGAATTGATTTCCCAGTCTTTCTCCGCGGCCATTGCAATAATCGTGTGGAAGCTGGCAAGTTGTGCCACTGGGGAATAGGTTTCGTAGTAATCAACACTGTATATTTGAGTAAATCTGTGGGCTACAAGCCATGCCTTGTATTTTTGGATAGTACCATTGGCCTTTCATTTTATTTTGAATACAAGTTTGCAGTTGATGATATTTTTTCCCTGTGGCCATGGCACTTCCTCCCAGGTTCCGGCATCTTTGACAGTTTTGAGTTCTATATCAATGGCCTCTTTCCATTTTGGCCAATTGGTTCTTAATTTCACCTCCTCCAAGGACTTGGGATCTCCATCAATGTCTTGTATTGCCCCATAAACAGCATCATCAAATTCCATGTGATACATGGCATCATTTGCAAGATTAACTTCAGGGGTGGCAGTGCTCCCCCTGACACCAGGTATTTTATCATCTGGTTTGGAATTCAAATACCCATGTACCATACCTTCACCCTGTTCGAGGTGTTGTACATACTGCGAGGGTTTTGGGACACATTCTGAACATTGCTTGGGTTCAGCGGGCCGGGTCTTTTTCAGTGCAGGAGGGGTTTCTAATGGAATATAGGGGCAAATAGGGGTAGATGGTCCAGATTTAACGCTTTTGTCATCATCTGAGCCATTAGGATCAGTATGGGCAGTTTCCTGATCTGGATTTATATAGGGGGTGGAGGATGTGGCATTTCTTGAGCTTGAGCCAGGCATATCAAATGGAATTTCGATTGTCGGTGTCACAAACTTGATGTTTCGTTTGACAGAAATCTTATTCCATCCCTTCCAATAAATTCTATGGGCATGGGGGCTGTCATTATCATAGCCTACCCAAAATGCCTCATTTGCCCATTCATCCAATGTGGATCCTGAGTCATTATGGACCCAGACTTGTTGGCCCCATTCAGGAACACCTCCTAAATTCGGTTTTTCTTTTGTGAGTCATTCAAGTGGGGTCATGTTCCCTAAAACCCATGTGGAAGTACAGTTCTTGAGCCATACGACCCAATTCACTGCCTCCCCCCACAGATTTTTGGGTAATCCAGATTGATGTAGCATAGTGCAGGTTCGTTCAAGGATTCTTCTATTTAGGGACTCAGCAACCAGCCTGGTCAGCCAATTATCTGTATCTAACTAGATGCTTCAAGGGTTGTATTTATATACTCTAACTAGATATCAGAGCCCAGGGCCCCCAGGGGCCCCTGCAATACAATCAAGGGGCCCCCAAAGCAGCCCAGGGGCCCCTGCCATATTATGCATCATATATTAATATATTATTATTATTGCTATTATTATTATTATTATTATATTATATACATCCATAGGCTTGCCCAGTGGGGCTCACCCATGCCCAAGAAGAACAGCCCAGGGCTGCTCTTCTTGCGCAATTGTAGCCAAAGGAAAAAATCCTTACCTTCATGTCAGGGGGTTTGGCTTGGTTCAGTGGGTTTGGGGTCGTGGGGTTTGGCTTGCCAGATCTTCGTTTGCCGGGTTTGGGTTCACAGGGTGTTTGTCTGGCGGGTTTGGCTCGGTGGGTGAGGGGTTGGGGGTTCGCGTGGATTTGAGTCTAAGATCTAGAAAAAAAAGCAGTACATTAGTTAGACACGCATTAATAAAAGAAACTTACCTTGTAGTACCACACACCCGTGATGGCGGGTGTGTGGTACTTTACATTCCCCGTGTATTGCCGGCTGGGTTTCGATATGTGGGGTCACGGGGGTTCTTGCATTGGTATTTGCTCGTGTGAAAGGTGAAGACCTAATAGAAAAAAAAGTCAGTCAGTTAAGAAATAAGGGCAGCGCAAAAAGAGCAGCTTTCGCTGCTCTTTTTGTGCGGCCGCATCTACTGGGGGGGGGGACTCACCTTACATAGGACCACACACCCGCTGCAGCGGGTGTGTGGTTCCTGGGGCTCATCTGGTGCGTTGTCGTCTGAGCCCTCATTGTTTCACGCGCTTTCGTCATATTGTAGATCAGATCTTGAGCTAGAATAATAAAAGATGGGTTAGTCAAACAAGTCCAAAGCAGCGCAAAAAGAGCAGCCTTCGCTGCTCTTTTTGTGCAGCCGTATCTACTGGGGGGGACTCACCTCATATAGAGAACCACACCCGCTGTAGCGGGTGCGGTTCGTGCGGCCACTCCTGGGCCTGTTGTTGTCCGTCATCGTTGTGTCATCGTCTGGCTTGGTCGTGTTTTCGTGTTTCTCTTTGTTGTGTTGCATGGGAAGGGGGGGGGGGGTGGGTCGTTTGGCGTGTCCCGGGTTCTCAGTTCGGTGGGTTTCACCTTCATCACATAGAATAGAAGATGATGTTAGTTAAAAAACATTTACAACCAGCACAAAAAGAGCAGCTTTCACTGCTCTTTTTGCGTGGCTGTATATATAAGGGGGGGGACTCACCCTATATAGAGAATCACACCTGCCGTAGCAGGTGTGGTTTGTGCAGCCACTCACTGGGGGCATTGTCTTCTGTTGTGGTCATGTCATTGTCTGGCGCGGCTGCGTTGTCATCTGTCATCGTTGCGTCATCATCTGGCGTGGTCGCATCATTGTCTGGCGTGGTTGTGTTACTCGCGTTTCCTTGTCATGTTGTTGGCTGGCGCATTGCTGTTTGGGCCCTGGGCAGTCGGGCCCTTGTCGTTTCGTGTGTTTTCGTCTGGTGCTTAGGACCAGGTCACGATCTAAAGTAATAAAAGGTGTTAGTAAAAACGATTCAAAGCAGGGCAAAAAGAGCAGCGAAAGCTGCTCTTTTTGCCCCATTGTAGCTACTATGAAAAAAACTCACCTAATGACCACACACCCGCAGCGGCAGGTGTGTGGTTGTGTGTTTCCTTTAATGGGCAGTTGCCTTGTTGGGTGGTGGTTGTTGTGGTAGTTGCGAGAAAGAATGCAACTCAATGCCGGCAATTGCCGGCATCCCAAAAGCGCCCACATGCCTGGCACCATGAGTACCATATGAACTAGCAGCAAGTAAATAGATGTAAAATAAATAATAAATAATAACTAGTTGCTCCAAAAAAATGAAGAACACCATGACAATCAGTCAGAGTTCAAAAGAGGCATGATATGATACATTGCAAAGTGGATTGGGCAATTTCTATGGTTCAGAACCAGCCCAAATCTGAATATATTGGTGGAATACATGAAGCCTATATGGGTGATTAATTATCTTGGACATTCTCTCCGTTTTCAATTTTTCCCACCTTCAATTCCCTAAATATAGGGAATTGAAGGTGGGAAAAATTGAAAACAGAGAGAACGTCCAAGATAATTAATCGCCCATATAGGCTTCATGTATTCCACCAATATATTCAGATTTGGGCTGGTTCTGAACCATAGAAATTGCCCAATCCACTTTGCAATGTATCATATCATGCCTCTTTTGAACTCTGACTGATTGTCATGGTGTTCTTCATTTTTTTGGAGCAACTAGTTATTATTTATTATTTATTTTACATCTATTTACTTGCTGCTAGTTCATACAGTACTCATGGCACCAGGCACTTGGGCGCTTTTGGGATGCCGGCAATTGCCGGCATTGAGTTCCTCACAACTACGCAACCGCCACCACCCAATAAGTAAGGCAGCCACCCAGATAAGGAGGTACGTGACCACACACCTGCCGCTGCGGGTGTGTGGTCCTTAGGTGAGTTTTTTTTTTTTTTTTCATTAGTATATACGATGGCGCAAAAAGAGCAGCAAAAGCTGCTCTTTTTGTGCTGCTTTGAATCACTTTTACTAATATATCTTTTATTATTTTAGGTTATGGCCTGCTCCAAGGTAGCAGACGGAAGCCGGCCAAATGACAAGGGCCCAAATGGCTATACGCCAACTGAAAATATGCCAAACGAAACCACCAGCCGAAAACACGCCAACTGAAAATGTGATAAATGACGAGAACACAAGGATTGAGTAGCCATGTGAACCGCACCCCCCTCAAAGCGGGTGTGCGGCTCCATATAAAGTAAGTAACGCAATATACCCCAACAATGCAAAAAGAGCAGCAAATGCTGCTCTTTTTGCATTGGTTCTTGTTTTAATTTTTAACTAATGTGTTTCTATTATCTTAGGTGATTGTCTGAACCAGAACCGGCAAAATGAAGATGCGCCCAACAAGAATGAATAGAACAGACACCTGCCAAACAACGACATGAAATGACGCTGAAAACCCCGGTGGACTCCAACCGAGAACGTGCCCAATGAACCACACACCCGCCGTAGCGGGTGTGTGGTTCTATATAAGGTAAGTATTATTTGTACCCCCAACGGTGCAAAAAGAGCAGCGAGTGCTGCTCTTTTTGTGCTGGTTTTAATGTCTAACTAATACTTGATTTTTCTAGGTTATCGCCTGAACCTCTACCAATGAAACCAAGAGCCACCGAACGAGAACGAACGGCCAAACGAACCCCCCTCTGCAAAGCAACAGCCCACTGAGCATGGCCCACGAAAGACCCCACGCTGAACGAGACCCCCACAAATAATGAAAACCAAACCCAATGAAGACACAAAACGACCTGGCGCCAAGAACCCACATGAGCCACACCCACTTCGGCAGGTGTGGAAATTTTTAAGGTAAGTATTTCAACTTAGAAGTACAACTGCACAAAAGGAGCAGCACAGGCTGCTCCTTTTGCATGCCTTTTCTTTTTTTTTGCTGATGTAGGGTTCATTATTCAAGGTCCCCATAGCCCACACCAATCCCCCTCCCCCCAGACTCGAATCCCATGAACGAAGACCCGCGAATGACCTCGTGCTGAACAAGACCCCCGCACATGATGAAAACCAATGAAGCCATGAAACAATGCAATGCTGAGAACCCACACAAGCCACACCCGCTTCGGTGGGTGTGGTAATTTTTTAAGGTAAGTATTTCACGCTAGAAGTACGATCGCGCAAAAGGAGCAGCACAGGCTGCTCCTTTTGCGTGGCTTTTCTTTTCTTCACTAACATACTGTTTATTACTCTAGGTGTTCTTCTGACCCCATGGCCTGCACCTACCCCCACCCAATCCCCCTCCCCCGGTCCCAAAACCTGCATGAACATGAACCACCATCCGCAAATCCGCCGACCAAAAACCTGCGACCCTGCTGAATAAAAACCCACGACCCCACCAAATATAAACTTACAACCCCCATTGAATACCAGAAGAGGGAGGGGGGGGATAAGCTGTATAATAGTATAAAAATAATAAATGAATAATTATGTGTTATAATCTGGGGGGGCAGGGGGATCAATCTGTATAATAGTATAATAATAATAATAATGTGTAATAATGAGAACAAACAGTAATAAATAAACAATCCCAATTGCTGATAAGCCCGTATAGCCTGCTCACCCATTCAGGGACATTCCCAGGTCTGCTGGAGCTCACCCCCATGATTTTATTTGCCAGTTCCCTTGCTGCAGTCTAAGGTGGGAGGCAGGGGCCCCTGGGGGCCCCTGCCTGAACCACGGAAATCAGGTTAGCCAGCCCCAGGGGCCCCAGCATCAAAACCTCTAGTTAGACTATATAAATGCAAGGCTCGTAATATCTAACTAGACCTACATTTGTGGCTGACTGAGTTGGATTATCCTCCACCACAGGTTATGGATCGAGTGGATTTCAGCATGAAGTGGCTGTTGGAAGCTCTGGATGAGGTTGATCATGTGGTATGGCAACATTTAGCAATGATCATGAATTCCCACATGGATCGATTTAACCACAATATTGTGCCATTCTGGGTCCCTCTCTATGTTACTGGAGGACCATATGATATTTTGGTTTGTGAGCTTGCCCAGAAGGCAAAAGATTTGGCTGCTCTGGGAGATGTGTCTGTCAGGTATTCTCACCCCTCGTGCAAATGCCATATGGAAGCCATTGGGTCCACAGAGTCCCAAGAATGGTTCATCCAGTGGGATTCTTCATGTTCAGTGCCAACCCTCTTTCTGAAGCCCAATGAGGTCATTTGTAGCAGAGGGCAATGATGAATATTTTTGCTATTCTCTCATTGTTCCTCTACCCTGTCCCATCACCTTCATTTTTTTTAATCCTGCATGTATGTATAGATGTATGTATATCTACATATGGGAATGGCATTTATCAGTATTCCGTTGAGGCATTGAATAGATCAGCAAATACTGAGCAAGACATTCTCACTATGCACCAAAAATGCACCAACCACTCTGCTTGAGAGGCTCCTGAGTTATCTCTTGAGTGCAGGCTGGTCAGTCACATAGGGGACCTAATTTAGGTACCACTTTTGGGCAGAAAATGGTACCTAATAGGTCCCCCAAACCTTACAGCCAAAATCAGGCCATTCCAATTCAGTTTTTGGCCATCTGTCAGCCAATCCATGGCTGTGCTAGATTATATACTTATTTATTATTATTTGTTTACTATTTATTATTATTATTATTATTATTATTATTACTACTATTATTATATACATATTACACTATATACATATTATCCCCCCCTGGGGTCTGCCACCACAGGGGGGGATGGTTGATGTGGGTCATGCACCTGCATATACCCACCACACCTGCTGCAGTGGGTGGGGTTCACATGCCCTGATTGGGGGCTGGCTCCATTTGGGTGCTCCCTCAAGGGGGCTGGTTTTCATTCGCAGGCTTGTTTGTGGTTATCGTCGGCGGTGTCATTTGGCAGATTTGTATTTGGGAGTTTGCCCAGGTTCTGGCCTAGGATCTAAAGAAATAATTAAGGAAACATTAGTTGAATATTAATGCAGGGCAAAAGAGCAGCTTATGCTGCTCTTTTTGCACCACAAGAAGAAATTTGTAAAAATAAAACATACCTCCTAGTACCCCACACCTGCTGCAGCCACCTTGGTCAGCCGGTTATGACACCTACCTTAGGTCGAAAAATGAGGCATTTTTAATACCTAACTAGGTCCCAAGCAATATGGAACATAATTGGGTCCAACTCAGGGTATTTGATACCCAGTGGCTTACAGTCTTTGGGCCCAACTGTGCCCAACTTGGGCCCATTTGTGGCTACCTTGGGCCCAACTTGGGGAACTTGCACACTTGAACGGCAGATCCTTAAACCTCACTAGAAACCTAACATTCATGTTGAAAACTTAGAACACTATTAATGATGACAAGAGCAATGTATTATGATAGGAATGGAATGATATGGACATGAGTAGTCTCAAAGCTCATTTGAAGTGCGTCAAAGTCTGCAGCACTGAGATGAACCTGTGCACTGGGCAGTGAAGATGAGGCCTGCAAGGGTCCATTCGGGTGAGTGATCATCATGTCAGGACCAGAGTTGGGAGTGGAAGATGATGATGCTGAGCTATCCCTAAGAGCTTGTATAGGTGGAGATGTAGACGTAGCGAAATTATCCAAGGGTGTCGAGGCCCCTGAGTTCGTCGAATATGTTGGCATCCTATGTAGTTGCGTGACCCGGCTGTTGACCAAAGGTACTGTGGCTCCCACATGGCTTGATGCAGAAGTTGTCGCGAGAAAAGGTGGAGGGCTCTGGTTAGCCTGAGCACGGATGAGCGAGTTGGGAGAAAGAGGAGTTGGCGACTTGTCGAGTTCGTCTGGAATTGTAGATGTTGATCTTCTTGGGAGTTGTAACTTCCTTCTCCTTCTCACTGGCCTCTCATCCTCCTCTACATCACTGTCATGCTCCCCAGCATCCTCAGCTGCATGACCAGGCCCAATTCCTGTAGAGTCCCAACTTCTACCCAATTCACTATACTTCCGTTTCCCCATTGTGCTCTCCACATTCTCCTCCCGGACTTCATCCAGAACTGGACTGTTGATTCCTTCTCCCCCCAGTGTGGCACCCCCAGACCAGTTGTTCGAAGCTCTAGCACGATCTACACTCCCGATGGTATGCTGGACTCGCCCACGGTGATCGATCATGACCGGCAACATGGACTCATCAGAGTCGAGAGGAGACTCTGGGAGTTCTTCTAGGTGGATCCGATGATCTTCAGGACGAGTAAAGGCCTCGTACATCTTGTTCCAGTGGGACGTTTGGTACTTATCGGCTATCCAACTCCCTAAGAGTGGGAATTCATCCACAGTAGGAAGCCCCTCCAACCAAAGTCGATTAAGCCTCAACAACTTTGGTATCTCCATCCACTTCGTTACTTTGACCTTCACCAGCATATAGGGGCCCAGGAGCTTGCACATTCTCTGTGCACAAGCAGCTTTCGTATGGTGCATGTCTTGTGTTTCCATTATATGCTGCCAGTGTGACTCTCCTTCTTCCAAAGCCTCAACCTCCTTCGACCGTAGTTGCTGAGCAAGAATGTATTTGTAGATGTCACCAATGTGCTGGGTGGGGTCAAAGTGAGACTTGTACCACGATTCCATTTGGGGTGAGTTCATAGAGGAGGTATTCCAACTATGAGCAGCCGACAAAGACGCCATATCAGAGACCATCATGTAGAAGGTATGGATGCCGGTGTTCAGCAAAGTTTTGCCATCTGCATTCCACCGGCACTGTGTCTGTTCCATGAGCTTCACCACATCCCCTCCTGATTCTCCTTTCTTCTTTCCTACCGCAGTCTTCCTCCCACAAAGTTCAGACATCAAACGCTCCATCTCTGCCGCCCAGGCTTCAGTATCACTGCCACCCATATCGTTTTTGAGTTTTGCATATGAGTTGCACGCTTCTGACTTCGACACAAACTCATCTTTCTCTATGTTCCAGAGATCAGAATGAGAAACAAAGGGAAATTGTGACATCAAGATCACGAACCTTTGAGAAGGTTGAGGTACACGTTCCAAGGATTCCCGCACTGTTGGTGCTCACTCATATTCAGCGACCATTTCCCAATTCTCATCAAGCATGTGACAGTACAACCCAGGCACTGGGCACATGGTTTAACTTTTGTCTCTTCAAACTGGCAGAACATTTCTACAACTTCATCGATTTCGTCATTCCAGAATTTGCACCTTCGACGTTGTATGTCTGCAGTATCATCTCCATCCTCGCCGTCTTCATCACTATGATCATCATCCTCATTGCAATCATCAAGGGAATCATCAAATGACACCATTTGGTGTTGAGATTTTTGAGACTGGGAAGGGGGCGATTGCCAACCAGGGTTCAATTCATCAGAATCATGGTCTCAATGTCCTCCGGAGTCTTTCACCCTAGGGCGGTCAGGGGGTTCCAGCGATGGTCGGTGAATGGGGACGGAGTGGTCGACTGGGGACTCAGGGGACCATCCATCCCGCAAACCGAAACCCAGACTGGAGGGTGGGGTGACTTCCCGAGCCATGATTTTATCACTTGTCGCATTGGTGGTCTCTAGTCTGGAGTACCAGATAATAAGCAACAGTGTAGATATAATCTCCAATAAACTACTCACTTAATTCGCACTTCCAGGGCCTCCACAAGACGTTGTAACTTGGTTCCAAAGTAGACTGGATTCAAGCTATGCTTTTCAACAAAGAAGGCGAGCCCTTCTACAATCCCGAGAGTACCACTGGATCCTCTCCTGATGCCTTTCACAAGTACATCCATTGGTACATCCACATGGAGCACACGATTAAGAACTGGATCCAGATTCTCCCAGTCCTCATCATGGTCTTCACCACCACCTGCAAAGGACAAAGGTATAGTCTCCGGGTGTCTCGCATCCCAGAGACATGTAGCCCTATCGTCCTTCTGATCCCATTCAGGGACATTCAGAGGAAGTTGGTGGGATAGTTTCTGGCCTTGATCAAGCAATGCTAATACATCAGCAGATGTGAGGGCACGGTCTTTCTTTGCAGATGTAATATCCAGGGGATTTGGCAAGTTGGGCGAAGATGAGGGTAGAATACGCTGGACAGAGGATGTGGAGACCTTCAAGGGTGGGTTCGTGGAGATACGAGAATGAATGTTGACAGAGACGAGTGTTTGTCTGCTGGTAGATGCAAACATTGGAGCCTTGGCAACAGCCCATAGAGGATCCAAGGCCTTGGATGGTACCGCTGGGGAGGAAGAGGCTGGTGCATTCGAAGCTGTCTTTGCACTAGAGGAAGCCGGTGTTCCTTTGGATGAAAGAACTTTCGCTTTCGATAGAGGGCATTTAGCTTTAGGCGAGGGTGGCTTTGGATTAGATGAGGAACCTTTCATAGAGGGGCGTGGGCACTTGGTGGATGATTGTGATGAATCTAACGATTCAGGGTGGGCCTGTGTTCTAACCATGTTGACGGATACTGTTGGACAGGATACCAGAGGTCAGAGAATGCCGACCTCCAGCACTGAGCTCAACAAGGATGGTTTTCCCGAGGGATGCCAGACAGGAGACTGGACATCTGAATGTGTCGATGACCAGTACCGGAGTGGATGAAAGTTTGATACAGAAAGCACCGTAAGGTCATTAGAGTGACATTCGGAACTGGATTCAACTGACTTTAACTTACGAATATGTGAATGAGATGAAATTGATGCTTGTGGTAGCAATGGGGCCACAAGACTGCTCCACAAGGATGCAAGAGAGGACACCGAATGTCAGTGAAGCCGAACGTTCAGCACTGGACTCAAGGTGCGTTCCATGTGGGAAGGAAGTGAGAAAAAAACACATCTGGAATTGGGCGTCAAGAAAGTCGATCGGTAATATCTGAAACCATTACATTTTCAGAGTACAAACCACACAAGAAAATCAATAAATGGTAGTGTGGGGTATGGTTTTTGAATGAATAATACCAGGAACTGTTTCCTCTCATGGATCTTTCAAGAAAAAGGGTTCAGGTAAATCCATCTCGAGTGTCAATCTCCAACATTTATGGAGAGTGAATCCAAGTGTCTCCCAAAGCTCCAAACGGTTCTCGCCCTGTTTCAATCCATCAGTTTCTGCCCACCTCGCAATCTGGCGGATGATGGTGTTGACTTGGCTGGTGTTTGGCCAGATTGGAGCAATGAATGCCTGCTTGAATCCAGTGCGTGCATGGATATGGAGAAAGATTTCCAGCTGCTTGAGGTCAATAGGAACGTCATGGATTTGTTCTATCCTGTTCATGAGCCATACAGTTGTGAATTCAATCATTTGCATATCCCATTTTCGAGCAGGAAAATTGGCGGGAGGATATTGAGTGATGGCTTCAGGTAGACGAGGAGGATGTCGGACATAATCAAGAAACTCCATTTTAAAGTCCTCTGGAGTCTTTATAGGTGGAGGGCCACAAGCAAGGAGAGCATCGCATTCCAGCTTGCTACCAGTGCATGCATAAACCTTGTCAACATACAACAGGTCCACTGGGGCAATGTATGGGTGTGCTACCGCATTGGCTGTGGATGTCTTCAGATTCTTGAACCTGTTCTTGTTCATCTCCTGTGAGAAGTCAGCAAGAACACTGTCCCTCTGCGATTCACTCTTGAAATACAAGGAGCAAAGGTAGGGCTGACCCGTGATGTGTTTTCATCTCATACAGTGGATCCCAAGGACTCCTCGATGGGTAAACTCCGTCATGAGGCCATTCGCAATATCTTTGATGTTGCTCTGGCCCACCATCAGCGGCCCCCACTCGATGTAGAACCATTGACCCAATGGAACCTGTTCAAATGGCTCGGCAGATGACGATGGGTGCTCTACTGGGGGAGCCGTAGAGTTTGATGCTTTCACAGGGAAGGGCAGCATAATCAATGTCCCCACAGCAGATGGGACTGGTAGAGACTTCTTAAAGTTCAGGGAAGTTTGCACCCCCTCTTCCTGTAATGAGGGCATATTCAAGGGAAATGTACCATGGGAGTCCCTTGAGCCATTCTTAAATGCATATGACCTATAGAGCTGTTAATACCTCACTCTAACTCTATAGGGATCATGATAACCCTCACCATTTTGATTTCATAGACATAGAAGTCGCTTCAGAGGCTTCTCCAGTAGTTAATTCCCTTGGACTAGATGTTCTAGGCTCCTGGTAAGCTCGTGGGTTCGAGGATCCAAGTTCTGATCGGTGATAGGAGCCATTGTGCCTTGGGCCAGTTGGTGGAATAGACCGAGGGTTTGAAGGGTCTGGAAGTGCCCTGGGACCAGTTGGTATTGGCTTGCCAGGTTGTAGGCTTGGAGCTGAAGAAGTAACAGAAGGACATGGAGCATCATGCTGGGAAGAATGGAGCTCAGAAGAATTGTGGGGAACCCTGGGACGATGAGAGTGATGGGAAGGGGAGCCAGATCGAGAATGGGAACGAGAATAGGGACGGGGAGGATGGTGGCGATTGGGGGGAAGACGAGAATCTGGGAGGGGAGAACGGGCATGGGCGCAAGAATGAGAATGGGGACAGGAACGGGAACGGGAATGGGCATGTGGACGGAAATGAGAATGAGAATGAGAATGGGAATGGGAATAGGAATGGGAACAAGAATAAGGATCAAGGGAATCACGGGGGAGAGAATGAGAATGAGAAAAATAGTGTGAGGAAGGTAAAGAGCCATATGATTGATTGGGACCAGGAGAAAAGCATGTGAGGTCATGATTATGGCCGTGGGGCACCCATTCACGATCACGGATCTGGAGAGGACGGGTGGGAGGGGGAGAACAAGCAGGTGCGGGGGTTGGGTGCTGTATCTGCACCTGAGTCCCGGAGCCAGGGAGCAACACATTCGTTTCCTGGGCATCTCCTGCTGGGGTCTTCACTAGCCTGGCCTGAGCATTCACCTCTGCAATCTCTGCAGTTTGCTGGCGTAATCTCTTTTCACACTTCCGATTGTTTGATTCAACGTTGTCTGGGTTTATGAAATGTTGCCGCAAATAGACTACTCCGGGACTCGCAGGCGGCTTGCCATCTCTCGACCTCACCCATTCTTTCTGCCATGCTCAGCATTGATCCTCCGAATAATCTCAGCTTTGGCTTCCCGATCACCTTTCTGTGCCTTGGAAAGCAGCTGGGCAGCTTCGTTGATTGCCTCAGCTTCTACTTGTTTCTGCTTTCATCTCTCTCCTATCTTGGCCACCCTAGTGGACTTGACCACAGCGTCACTGGGAGTCGAATCATATGATGATATGTCAGAGTAATCATCGTAAGGTAGGCCCTCAGAGGACTGATCCCAGAATTTGGCATATAGATCCTCTGCGTTGTTCACCGAATCATTGATTGGTACAGAAGGAATGTGTGTGGAAGGATTGCTATCTTCAAGGGATAACCAATCAATTTGAGAAGCAATTTCCACTTCAGTTGCGCTCAGAGGAAATGGACCACTTCCCAGGATACGTTGGATTGTCATGATCATTCTGGGGTCCAGCTTCACTGATGTGGGGTCAGGAAAGAGTTCGTGGAGGAGGCATTGTTCCAAAGGCTTGTGACTTCCTGGAAGTCTATTTCCAGGATATCCACTGGGGGGTCGAGCTCGCCAGGGTTCGGGATGCAGGATATGCGCCAGACGGTGTTCAACATGGACAATATGCCGACTAGTAGGGAGGACTCTGCCTTCTGGAGCAGTCACCTGCACCCCTTCTGGCAACTCTTTGATGCTCCTAACCCCTGATTGCATTGGACCTTCAACTACACCAAAGGTCGGGACCCCATCCTCCAGTAATTCCTCTAACCACTGCAAATCGGCCTGTGACACTGGATATGCAAAAATGGTGCCAATAAGGGTTTCATCCACACCCATTTTGGGGGGTGATGCTCCAAATGTACAGGCAACTTGCCGCACACATCGGCGAGCCAGTAAACGGGCGTAGCCTCCAAATTCATATGCGCATCGGAGATTATCATAAACAGCTTGTGTGTGATGCACAGACGAAGAATGGGGAGTATCAAGGGAAGCACTGGATGGGGGTAGACGAGGCACAAAGTCTTTGCTGACAGGGATACCGAGTGACTCAGCAACTAATTTCCAATCCATGTACAGAGCTCTGTTTTTCTCCAGGAAATATGTAACATTCTTGCGGTAAGGTGACGATAGGAGGTAGCCACTAGAAGTTTTGAGCACAAGCTCTGTTGAAAAGGGCTTGGGATCACTGGGCAGTCATTGGATGTAAGGTCGGTATGGAGCAGATTTATTGTAAGTGTCAGGGTTTGTCCCTTACTCCGGTCCACTCCGGTCCACTCCAGTCCACTCCGGTCCACTCCGGTCCACTCCGGTCCACTCCGGTCCACTCCGGTCCACTCCGGATCACTCCGGTCCTTGTCCACCCACCTCCAGTCCAGTTCTCCACTTAGTTCCTTCACCCAAGTCCACTTTGCTTCTGGCTTGATTCCGGTTTGACTCCAATCAAACCCTATCTTGGTTTCATTTCCCTTTCATTTCCCATTGCTTCCGGTTTGCCCCCTGGCCGAGTTCCTGTTCCTGTTCCTGTCCCCCTTGTAACCACCCACAGTTTAGCGATCACTCCCCCGTAGTATAGTCATCATGTATAAGTAGTCCAAGAGCGAAGTCCAGAGACCCCAGCTTTGGTCTCTCAGGATTTCCGCTGTTACTCTGGACTACAGGTCAGCCTTCATGTATTCCGTATTCATATTACATAATCTCAGGATTTCCGCTGTTACTCCGGACTACAGCTCCGAGTATTATCCAGTTGACTCCACAAGCTTAAGGACCGCTGTGCTCATTTCCGCCTAGTCCCTTCCAGGCTGCTGGACCGCTCCTCCGACATCCCTAACCTCCTTATCTCATTCTTGCCCAGATTCTTGTGGACTTAGCCGGACTTGCACTGGACTTAGCCGGAATTATTTGTGTTTACATTTGTTTGGTGCCCTCGTTGCAGCGTGGCCCTGACAGAAGACCAAAGCTCTCTCATGAGCCCACCATCTGGATTGCTTAGTATTGCCAATTTCCCTCCCACTCCTTGTTCCGAAATGTCCGACGGTGCTCCAGTAGCCATTACCGCTGACCACCTCCAACACCTCCTCACCCAACTCCAACAACAAAATGCTGCCCTCCGTGAGGAGCTAGATGACATGCGGAACCAAGGGACACATGTCGCTGGCTTTGTGTCAGCTGCAGTCCAGCAGACACTCCAGCAGCACCCTCTGCCTACCCAGTCTGCTCGCGAGGCCAAGGGAGCTGACCCCGAACCATTCTCTGGCGATCGGAAGAAAACAGAGAGTTTCCTACACTCCGTCCGGCTGAACATTGCCCTCCAACCTAGAGTCTATCCAACAGAGTTGCACAAAATCCTGTACACACTCTCCTGGATGAAGGATGGAACTGCCGGAGCATGAGCGGAAAGTCTCTCCACCTCCTTCCTAGATCCGGAAACCCACAATCCATATGAGACCTTTGAAGGGTTCCTGGTTGCCTTTGAAAGTGCTTTTGGAGAACCGGACCAGGAGTTCACTGCACGATCCCAACTCCGGAATCTGAAACAAGGGAAGATGTCTGCAGAGGAATACACTGCGCACTTTGACGCCTTGGCAGGATGAACTGGATTCGGAGAGGAAGCGTTGATTGATGCGTATCAGCGGGGCCTCAATGAAAGACTGTTGGAAAAAATGCACCTCAGTGATCTGCTGGAGACACTCGGAGGATGGCAGGACACAGCACGGTGTCTGGATAACCTATATCTCCAGTTCCGACAAGCCACATCCGGTACAACCCCATACACTCCAAGAAACCCCCCGACATCCACGGAGAAACCCCGGACAGCAGCACCTGTCACTCCTAGACTGACCACACTCCCTCCTGCACCGACACCCTCCTCATTGACTTCATTCACTCCCATGGATGTAGACTCAACTCAGAAACAAGAGGCACGACAGTGTTATAACTGTCAAGAGTTGGGACACATCTCTTGTAACTGCCCCCATCCGCGGAAGCCACAACAATTCATCCGCGAGGAGTTACGGAAACTATTCCCAGCCCCGAAGAATGCCTCAGAAGCTCAGGGATCACCTCCACAGGATTTTCCCAATGGTCAGCAGTGAAGGATGCGTCCTGCCTGACCAACAGATTCTCCCCTCTCGAAAACTGTACATACGGAGTTGGAAATGACATGTTCTTCTCCGACGATGAGAGTGACGAATCTGAAAGCGTATCAACTGAGGTTGACCCTGTCTATAACCCTCCCCCTTCTATCCGCCTCCTTTCTGAAGACCCCAGACGAGCCACAGAGATCAAGGTGAAAATCCAATCACCGTGGACTGGAGCGATCTGTGCTGGAAAGGCCCTACTGGACTCCGGAGCCACCGGAATGTTCATGGACCTGACCTTCGCAAAGGAAAATGGTCTAGACATATGACCCCTTGCACGCCCGATCCCTGTCTACAATGTTGATGGAACACTGAATGAAATGGGGTCTGTCCATGAAGAGGTTGAGGTCATCCTCCGAATCAATGATCACTCCGAGCGGGTAGTGTTCTCCATGATCGGACTGGGGAAAACCAAGCTGATCATAGGGCACACATGGCTTCACCATCACAACCTGGAGATTGACTGGACAACTGGGGTAGTCACACTGACCCGGTGCCCATCTGACTGTCACATAGTGATCCGGAAGATGCGGAATGCGGAGCGTCAGTGAGGGAGAACCTCCAGGAAGACAC
Organism: Hydnum rufescens UP504; assembly: GCA_014904985.1. Classification (NCBI taxonomy): domain Eukaryota; kingdom Fungi; phylum Basidiomycota; class Agaricomycetes; order Cantharellales; family Hydnaceae; genus Hydnum; species Hydnum rufescens. The sequence goes on from MU129059.1 coordinate 16,694, forward strand.
TGGAAGAACCCCGGACACCTCCCACTCCTATGGAGGATGATGCTGACGACATTAATGAGTCCCTGACACTGGAAAAAGGAGATGCCATCTTTGCAGCTTACTTCCCCAGTGACACTGAGCACTCCAAGATTGTCCGAGCAACAAGCACCCCTTCCCAGAGACTGGCGGAGGCTGCGAAAGCCAAAGCAAATGAGCCAGTGAAGATGTTCGAGGAGCTTGTCCCAGAGGAATTCCGTGACTTCTGAGATGTGTTTTCCAAGGACTCCTTTGATCAGCTCCCTGGCCGGAAACCGTGGGATCACCACATTGAGTTTAACAAGGGAGCCCAGCTACCTCCCCCAGCCAAACTCTTCCCACTCTCCCCAGCAGAGCAAAAGGAACTTGATGACTTCCTGAAGGAAAACCTGGCCTCTGGTCGGATCCGCCCTTCCAAATCTCCTATGGCTGCCCCGGTGTTCTTTGTGAAGAAAAAAGATGGAGGTTTTCGGCTAGTCCAGGACTACCGGAAACTCAATGACATCACAGTCAAGAATGCATACCCCTTACCTCTGATCTCTGATGTCATTGACTGACTCCGAGGAGCCAAAGTGTTCGGGAAACTGGACTTGCGGTGGGGCTTCCAGAATATCCGGATGGCAGATGGAGAAGAATGGAAAGCGGCTTTCCAAACTAACCGAGGACTGTTTGAACCCTTGGTCATGTTCTTTGGACTTTGCAACTCTCCAGGCACCTTCCAGAACATGATCAATGACGTCCTCCGGGAATGGATTGACAATGGAGTGTGCATCGTGTATCTGGATGACATCCTAAGCTTTGCCAAGACCCAGGAGGAGTACGTCTGCGGTGTCCGAGGGATCCTGCAGACACTCCAGGAGAACAACCTCTTCTTGAAACCCGAAAAGTGTGAGTTCTTCCGGGACCGGATTGAGTATCTAGGGATGGTGTTCACCCCGGATCATGTGGAGATGGACCCTATCAAGGTTGCAGGCGTAATGGAATGGCTGGAACCCAAGAACCTGAAGGAGACGCAGTCATTCCTTGGATTCATCAACTTCTACCGCCAGTTCATCCAGGATTTTGCCAAGGTTGCCAGACCTTTGAATGATCTCACCTGGAAGGACACTCCCTTCCAATGGGCCGATGCCGAATGTAATGCCTTCGTCAAACTGAAATCCCTTGTCACCTCCGCGCCGATCCTAGTCTTTCCCTCCGAGTCCAGATGCTTCCGAGTGGAAGCCGATGCCTCTGGATATGCAACCAGAGCAGTACTCTCGCAGCTCCAAGAGGATGGAAAGTGGCACCCAGTAGGTTTCCTATCGAAAAGCCTGTCAGAGGCTGAGAGGAATTATGACATCTATGACAAGGAGCTCATGGCCATTATCCGAGCTCTGGAGGCATGGAGACATTACCTAGAGGGCTCTCCACATCTGATTGAGATCTTGACAGACCACCAGAACCTTCAGTACTTCCAGACTGCACAGAAGCTGAATCGAAGACAAGCCCGCTGGAATATTTTCCTTTCCCGGTTCAACTTCACCCTCCAGCACCACTCCGGATCACAGTCCGGGAAACCGGATGCTCTTTCACGGCGCCCAGACCATCCACGAGGAGACTCTGATAACTCCAATGTAGTCCTACAGAAGCCGACTGCTTTCCAGTCCCGTGCCCTAGACACCACAGAGGTTGTCGCAGTGGAAGGACCTAGTCAGAGCTTGATGGCTCGGATCAAAAGGGCAATGGAGATTGATGACAAAGTAGTCCAGATCATCAAGGAGTTAAATGGAGATGGCCTGAAGGCTCACCTGAAAGATTGGGAACTCCAAGGGTCTCTGGTCCTTTTCCATGGACGTGTCTATGTTCCACTGGACTCCAAACTCCGTCACGACCTAGTCCGTGAACACCACGACACCCCAACCACAGGCCACCCCGGGCGATGGAAGACATATGAACTTGTGTCTCGCCACTACTGGTGGCCAGGGATGTCACGGTATGTCGCAACCTATGTTTCCACCTGTGACACCTGCAATCGGACCAAAACCTTCCCATCCAAACCATCCAGAACTCTCCACCCTAATCCAGTCCCGGACCGCTGATGGCAAGTCATATCAGTGGACATGATCACGGAGCTCCCAGAGTTGCATGGATTTGACAGTGTGATGATCGTCGTCGACTGACTCTCCAAACGGATTCATGTGATGCCCACAACAACCACAGTGGACTCCGCTCGGAGTTCGCCCGCCTTTTCCGAGACAATATGGTCTGGAGGCACCATATCCTCCATGGTGGTGAGAGGAGTATGAGGTGACGGTATTTGAAAACTCCTGCTATTTCGAGGCCGACTCCATATTGGTGAATGGAAGGCTACCCACCCTTGGAGACCCAATGGCTTCCAGAGACCAATCTAGGTAATGCCCCAGAAGTCATCACGGAGTTCCACCTTGCTCATCGGAAGCTCCACAGCGGAATCAGTGCCATTGACGTTCTTCCTCCCATTGGGTTCCGGGACATGTCCACTCCTAACTGAACCCCTGCAGCCTCCCAGACTGGTAGACCCATTGATCCCTGCTCCTCCCGGCCAAATCAGGACGATTGGCCCTAAGAGGGGGTGATGTCAGGGTTTGTCCCTTACTCTGGTCCACTCCGGTCCACTCTGTGCCACTCCGGTCCACTCGCCACGGTCCACTCATCCTCCGGTCCCTTGATCCACCCACTTCCGTCAGTTCTTCCGCTTAAGTTCCTTCACCCAGTCCCACTTTGCTTCTGGGCTGATTCCGGTTTTTGACTCCAATCAAACCCTTCTTGGTTTTCATTGTCCCCTTTCATTTCCCATTGCTTCCGGTTTGCCCCCTGCCGAGTTCCTTGTTCCTGTTCTGTCCCTTGAACCACCCACAGTTTAGCGTCACTCCCCCGTAGTATAGTCTCATGTTAAGTAGTCCTAAGAGCGAAGTCCAGAGACCCCCAAGCTTTGGTCTCTCAGGATTTCCGCTGTTACTCCGGACTACAGGTCAGCCTTCATCGTATTCCGTATTCATATTACATAACTCAGGGAGTTCCGCTGTTACTCGACTACAGGCTCCGGAGTTATTATCCAGTTGACTCCACAAGCTTAAGGACGGCTGTGGCTCATTTCCGCCTAGTCCCTTCCAGGGCTGGGCTGGACGCTCCTCTGCATCCCTAACCTCTATCTCTATTTCTTGCCCAGATTCTTGTAGACTAGGCTGGACTTGCACGGGCTTTACCGGAGATTATTTGTGGGTTTACATTTGTTTGGTGCCTCGTGCACGTGGCCTGACAGTAGTCGTGGGGATGTGGGGTGGAAGTCCTGGGGCATCACATCCAGGAGTTCTTTAAGTACGGTGGTCTTCGGGGCCATACTGCGCCAGCATGTACATATCATTGGTAGTCCCTCCAATGTTCCCAACGACCAAAGAACTGAATGGACAGTGATGTTTGTATATGGCTAATGACCATTCATATCTATCGAAACTATGCACCCGATTTCCCTCAACCTGGAACAGGAAATCAGCATGAATGCAGAGATGAGATGCCAAAATAGTTTTATACAAGCATATTCTTTGAATAATGCGAGAGCTCTCTTGTGTTGGGTGATTGCCAGGTCTACCAGTCCAGTCCATGTGAGATTGGTTCTTAATAACACCATTTTCATTCCAGTGTCATGGCTTGACCTTCTTCAGCGAGGCAACAAAATTGACCCTATATGTGGAGTCACCCTGACTTGCCCTCGAGCTGGCTGCCAAACCCCTGACATTCTCAGGACGATCCACTCCACAAGGGCATCACACAGTGCACCCATTGACTGCCAGAGTCACATTGAACGAGTGGATTGAGTATTTTTGCGGCAGACCAAGACGAACCCTTTCTACATTTCATCAAAAGCTCTAAACAACAAGTTTAGATCTCACTGTCTGTTTTGTTGATTGTTGGTTGCACAGGCCCTGACTACCTTCATAATTGAAATCTAACCAACCATTAAGGATCTTTCTTTTTCAAAACATTCATCTGTGTCCTAAACAATTAGTACCCTACAGTGCCAAACCTTTCTTGATACTTCCACTAAATTTTCAACAGTAAATCATTTCCTGCGTTGCGTCATGTCAACCATTATACACAAGTATATTGTAAACATCGGAATATCAGTGTCGATCCTGATTTCAAGGCCTTGAATTGGCACGGTGACATAATACTATGTTCAGCATTGGGATCGCACTCCCCTCTGCTTTGGGTCGCAGGCCACCCATAAGTCACATCACAGATATTTTAAGCCAGCTGATGTTGGAATGTCTCATTGGTATTGAAAAAACATTGACTGATACAATACTAGAATCCCCTACATGTCGGCCCTCCCATCACCGATGAAGATTATCGAACATCGCATGGACACCC
>MU129059.1:23877-46800 GCA_014904985.1 Hydnum rufescens UP504
CGGGCCTTCCAGAGGGACCATTTCATCTCTCTTCTTTTTTGTTGGCAAACACGAACTTACTGTCCAAGGAAGGGAAAGCATGGTTCATGTTTCCATATGCTGTGCTACCAGTACTGAGGAAGTCGAGACTCTAGGTAAGTCATGATCTATTGTAGTTTTAGCCTTCCTACAAGCTTACATCCCCCAGGCTTTCAAAAACTACCAAGAAATTTGGTTTGGTCTCATTGGTCTGATCATCAACGGAAGCGCAAAACCTCGTTTGACTACATCAGTGTCCCAGAGAGGAGGAGAGATCTCATGAGAAGCCTCTCTGACCTTCCGAACCCTTTCCCCTGGCCTATCGCAAACCAACCACCGCAAGGCCTTCGGTGGTATTGTTGGATGGCGGATCTGGTGGGAAACGTAAAGAAGCTGAGTCTGATGTGTTAGACGAAGCTAGCTGTGCGACAATCTGCATTCGTACAAACGTGCCCGAACAGAGGGAGTAGTGACTTCATGGACACTTCTCCTACCTCCCCAACCTGCATTGCCCAGCTGAGTCATGCTGCCACCCCTCTACCGGCGGATGATGGAATGGATGGAATGGACATCGACGAACTGCCAATGCCCAGAACTAGGGACACCAATGAGGCTCACAAAGACACCATGGACAAGCTTCCTGCCTCGCCAACCTGTGCCCCCAACCCTCCACCTGCGGATGATGGAATGCACATCGATGAACCCCCGGTATCTGGATCTGGGGATGTGGGCAAGGCTCATGACACTGCAGTGATTCCAAATTATTTCCATCCCCCATGTCCACATATTATTGAGGACTGGGTATTCTTTGAGTGCTAGGATACCCATGTATAATTCTAGTGGTTTAATACATTTCAGTTTAGGCTATTGCATGGGGTCCCATGGGGGATTTTTTGACCTCCCCCATGGGTTCAAAAACCACTGAGTAGAATCCTGTGACCTGTGACCGAACCTGTGGTAGGTTCAGTCACAGGTCACAGGGGCGCTCGTGAACTGAACCCCAGGCATGGTGTCACGCATCATGGATCCTGGCAAACTATGAAAAGGCTCCCTTTGAAATAGCCATGTCGAGCCAAGTCTTTTGTTGAAAGGACTTGATCCAGATTCAGCCTAATTCATGGTATAAAATATACAAGTTGTTGGCTCAAGTCAAGTTAACCCAAGTCAAGTCAACTTTGGCAGTCGAGCCAACCACATCATTTTCGGCAATTAGCACAACCCCACTGGGGTCGCTTCACATGTCCCAGTTTCATTATGGATCCAAATTTATCCACAGGTGTTATCACACTGGGGAGCACACCAATCATACTATGTAATATCTAATTATCTATTGTTGAATTAGGGTCTTTCATGATAACAAAAATGAGGCAAAAATGCACACAAAACCAATTCAGTTGGCCTCAAAAATGCTGTTTTTGGGTTCATTTGAGTTCTATCGTGAAACACCCTATTATTATCACAACTTATTTAGAGTACACACTCCTGCTTGCCTAAGGGGCTCACCCACGCACACACCACCATGCAGGTTTTTGGCACATTATTGGAACATCTTACTCCATTGTCACATTGTGCAGGTTGTTGGGGGCCACCATTGGTGCAGGCGATCATGTGGCTTTCACACGACTGGCTCTAGCAATGATCTGATTATATAGCTCGCAAACTGGCTGGTAAAAGTCAAATATAGTTCTAAGCGCTGAGGAAGTTGACACCCTTCTCGATGTTTTTCTTCAATTCGGGGAGAGCAGCCTGGATATGTTTCTCCTCCTCAGTGGAAAGCTAGCCCAACAGGTGAATCTTGGTGAGTCCTTCCGACTGCAAGTAGGGAAGAAATAATAATAAAAATCAAAAATGTAGGTTGCAAATAGGGGCTAGTGGACCACTTACACTCATTGCTAGGGAAGCATGTGACACCCTCGCTCTCGTAAAGAGGAGACTTGACGAAGGACGGTGTGATCACTCCCTTGTTGCCACCAGAGTAGACAAGAAGGTGAATGACACCAAGAGTGGTGATACCACACCTTTGCGGGGTTGAACTTGCTTGCCTTCTTCAGGACTTCAGTGACGATCGAGACGGTGGAGTTCACGGGATCTATGTATATAAAAATTGACAGAGGGATCAAGTATAGTGCAAGAGAGAGGACGAACTGGAGGTGATGAGAATATGTGCCTCAGGGGCGTCCTCGCCGATGGCCTGAGCAAGGTCCTGGACAATAGGTGCATTGGTGTTGAATAAATCAACCCACGCAATGTTTGGCTTCCATGGGACGCCAGCAGCAATGACAACGATCTTGGTTCCCTGGAGTGCATTGCCAAGCTTCTCCGATATATACCCATTGACTTCTCCAGCAGTAGCAACATGGCTCATATTGGCAGCGATGCCGGGAGCCCCACTAATATCATACAGACTAAGGGAGTGTGTCATACTCAGCCAGTCATCGTTTGGCATATTCTCGTTCTGCGGATTGTTGTTTGGGGCATTCATTTCCTGGTTCCAGTTCAGGCAATGACCTAGGATAATGTCAGTTAAAGCATAAACTAATGCAAAAAGAGTCTTTTTGTGTGGATGTATCTAGAGGATAATACTTACCAGTGAACGGTAATGCCATTGTCATGCTAACTGCCGAAATTCTTCCCACACTTGAGCGGCATCGAGCTTATGGAGTCCAGCAATTAGTGTAGGTATGCTGTACCTCTGTGGTGAGTTAATCGGGAATATCCGTGCCTTTTGTCTGCAACCGTACGATTCGAGAGACACAACAAACAAAAAACAGGAACCGGAGGGTTGGCACAGCACCAACCTCTGGACCTCCTTAAGACTGTAACCGTGTCTCTATATGCCGTTTGCTGCTCAGTACTGAACGCTGGTCTCACTGGTGTTTGGTGTCCTGTCATTGCAACAAATGTGTTCTGTAGGGATCCTGCTTTTGCTGGCATTTGAAGCATCCCGGACCCATGGAGCTGGATACCACATAGATACTTACCTTCGCGATATAGAAGAAGGGTTGGGAGCTCTGATGACTGTCAAATCAAAATCTGGTTCAGCCAGTGTGTAGATGGGAGACTGTATTTCTGTTGTTATTCATTGGGCTGGTTTGCTTCAATGGTTGATCACACTCTGCAAGATGTGTATGGTGTTCAGTGGAGAATAGGAAGGGATATGGACTAGCTGTAGTCAATGATATATCGTTTGGGATGCTTATAGAAAGGCTTATACGTCGTGTGGGATGCTTATAGAAAGGCTTATATGTCTGGGATGCTTGTGGAAAGGCTTATATGTTGTTCGTGTTGTGTTGGTCTGTTTACTGATATTTGTGTATTCTTGTTTACGTTCTCCTGGTCAAAATGCGGAAATCTGTGGGTTATAGACTGGTCAGTGCTTGGTTAGTCTTTGTTAGTATGTTTCTTTCTTCTTTCTTCAGAACCTGATACATATTTCGTTATGCTTACTTTTCCTTGGATGTCCAGCAACTCTAACCTTAGGTCCTGCAACTATCCTTGGCTTTAGTGATTCGCATAGAGGGCTACCAGTGGCTTTGTCTCAACAACCTTGAAGATGACTTAGCTCCAGATGGCTTATAGATAGACTGTTCTTTAGAGGCAAGCAGAAAAGTTGACAGTGGTTGACAGTAATGATTTCCAGAGGAGGTGATTTTGTGGGGGTACAGGAAATCTACCAGCTTTTATACCTTTCTGAAGGTGGCTGTGTTTAAGAAATATGACTCCCCCATGGGTGAGTCATATGTGAGAACAAAAGAATAATAACAAGATGATGTAATAATGCGGTCATAGCTGAGTCATGCATAAGGAGAACAAAAGAAATCATGAGGAGTGATGTCATAGTGATGTCATTCATAAAGAGAACAAAAGGAATCATGAGGGGGGGTGATGTCACCAATTTGCTGAGCATGTGGAATGCTTGGAGCATGTGGTCACTGACCATGTGGAGCATTCTGGAGGCGAAATGAAAGGATATCTCCGGGTTTTGGAGATTAATTTGAGCATAGTCCAGTGGTTAAGGTGTTTTGTTGTTGGTTGATAATGGGAACAAGTGCATAGGATGGGATTCAATGCAGAAACAGCAGTTTGCATCCGTAATAGACGTTCTTGGTATCATTAGATGCGGATTTTTCACAGCTTTCTGGGCGCGGTGGTTCCGAGAAGATCCGGTGTAAACTGACAGAGAAATTTGTTTTTTACTGATGGGTGTTGATTCTGGTAGTAATATCGCTCTGTAGAGTTCAGTTTTGATCTGTTCTTCGCGTGCTTGGTACCGTCGGATGCGGATTTTTCATATCTTTCTAGGTGCGGTTGTTCCGAGCGGATTGAATGCGAACTGACGGAGAAATTCGTTTTTTACTGGAAATTCCGGATTTTGGTAGTAAAATTGGCCTGGAGAGTGCAGTTTAGGTCCGTTCGACTTGTGTTTGGTACCGTTCGAAAGGTGTGAATCGTAGCTTTCTAAGCGTTATATGGGCGTACCTCTCTGATCAAAACTGACGGAGTTATAGAACGAATTTGATTTCCGCGCATAGCTGTAATTAATTTCGTAATTGGTCATGTGATCCTCCAATGGCTGGAAGTGGTGTGATTTCGCATTTTCTGATACTGGATGTTTTTATCTTCCACAGCGACAAAAATGCCAAACGACTGGCCCTATTTTGTGGAGGGGAGGTTTGTCTGTTACTGTGGTAACTCTCGTAAGTACTAAAGGTTGTATCATCCCCAAGCATTAATCTTTCTTTCCGTCATTAGCTCTTTTGCTTCGTTCATGGACTCGCCAAAACATGGGGCGATGGTTTTGGAAGTGCAAAAATGGGGGATGTCGCTTCTGGCATACGTATCACTATGAATCATTGTGAAGTATAGATTACAACTAATCTACATTGTTTCTTTAGGCTGGTCCAATCATTGTGGCGCGTCCAAACCCCCCACCCCCCAGCCTGAAGACTTTCAGATGAGGGGAACTCCCCAATCGTCTGTCCCCCAGTCATCTGTCCCCCAGTCATCTGTCCCCCAGTCATCCGTCCCCCAGTCGTCCGTCCCCCAGTCGTCCGTCCCCCAGTCGTCCATCCCCCAGTTGTCTGTCCCCAAATTGGCATTGCCACAATCATCGTTACTGCAGTCATCGTTCCCTCAATCACTGTTCCCGCAATCATCATTCCCGCAATCATCATTCCCCAAGCGTCGTTCCTGCAATCGACCTCTCTCCCCTTGGCGCAACCGTCCCCCCATCCTTCCGTCTCTAGCACCGTGCTATCGAATCAAATCGTTTCTTTGGAGATAGAGCTCCAGGAGGTCACGGAGGTGCTAGAGGTGATGACCCAGTCGAGGGATGAAGCGCGCCTTGCACTTGGAAATATTTTGGCAGCCCTGAATACCATTGTAGAAAACACACAGCTTGGTGGCACCTAGTTTCTCATTGTCGTTCGTCTTGCCTTCTGCTCAAAAAAAATGCTTTGTATATATCATGTACACAATAATGATTTCGTTTGATATGCCCTCTCAAAAAAAAGAAGATAACCTGGGACTCATAGCACAGGTCATTGCCATGAAGTCCCTCCCAAGTTGGACAGCTTCGAGCGACCCAATGGTAAATTCCATATCTCGTGCTTTTTTGCCCTCCCTGTCGCTCACTGCGGTGACCCGTTTTGTCCTCCCTGAATCCACGTGTCTATCACAAATCAGTAAGTGTAGAAGTTCAATCAAGTTTCGTCACTATAGCGTTTTTATTGTACCAATGCAGAACTCTCACCATGTTCAGTATCAGACGTCGGCACTCTCTGATGTCTGATCCTGTTCGGCATCACTCTTAGCCTAGGAAGGCATTTGTCAAGTTCAGTGCCAGATGTTGATTTTCTTTCGCATCTGGTATCTTGTCTGGCAGTATACAAAAGGCATTTGCTAAGTTCAGTGCTAGACGTCGACTTTCTCTCACGTCTGGTATTTTGTCTGGCACTATACAAGGCACTCATCAAGTTCAGTGCTAGACGTCGACTTTCTCTCGCGTCTGGTATTCTGTCTGACTCTTTGTGTTGATTTTGCCTCCTGTCTATGGCCAACAAAGGAAAGAGAGGAGGACCAAGCCAGCCAACTACACCATCCCTCCCATCCCCCATCACCCCGCCAGTAAAGTCTTCAGGTCCATCTGCTAAATCCAGTAAACGTCCCAGTTGAGCACGATTTCCAAAGGCTGAAATTATTGGTCAAGGCCCCTCAGGACCCATATATATAGGGGATCGTAGTGTATCTACATGAGGTACTCCACAATACGAGGATCTCCACCATGCCGTTCCTTCCGATTTCGCAGCAATGTACCCACTGAATCTGGACTATGATCCCTATTTGGTCCCCGAGATGCACACGCACTATCTAGCAAAAGAGTTGAGGCATGCGAGACGCAAACATGCACAAGCTGCTCGCTGGAGCCAAACCGTCCTTCCTGCTCTCATTAGACCCTTCATGCAGTGGAAGCACGAGCAAATGTTGTCACGACAGACACCTTCCTCGCAAAGGGGGACTGATAATAGCATGTGCTCCTGCTCCAGTCATCACCGGCCTCTGAAGGTTGTGTGTGTATCGATTGAAGGTGTGCTCACTCTCCATTACTTATAGCTGACGCCTGTTTGTTTATGCTTACAACTTCAATCTAGCTCTTTGTGATGTTGATATCACTGTCTGCACCTGCCGCCCAGCCCCACAACAGCTGGTGAAGATGGGGTACTTCCCTTGCTCACCAGTCTATCCTATGCTTGCTGTGAGCCTGGACATGCTCGAGCTTGTCTCTACCCTTTTCGTCCTTGCTGCGCCTAATGAAAGAGCATGGGCCACTACAATAACGAAATACCTCAAGAACCATGGCCATGAATTTGCTACTGGAGATGCTCTGCGACATCAATTTTCATCCGCCCTTTCCCAGTATCAAGTTCTGATGCAACTGGTGGATGGGGAGATGGGTAAAATCATTGATGATGCAAGGGAGAAGACTACTGCGACGTTCAGGGCTCTCGATGATGAGATGCCTGTTCATGGGCGAGAGTATGCAAATGTGCAGATGTTGGCTGGTTGCATTCAAATCACACACGATGATATCAGTCACCCATCAACCCCTCCACCTTGAGAAAGACCCAGCACCAATCTCCGCAATGCCTGCCCCCTTTGCTTTGGTGATGATCTGGATATAGTATTACCTGGAGTCCATCTCATTGTGTGCCTCGATGCCAACTTCCAGTTGAAGAGGAACAGGGACAAAGATAGAAGAAAGGAGTTTGCAGGCCTACCAGGATCTTTGGATCCTAAAGTCATCTCACCGAGAACAATCTTCCTCAGTGAAGTGCAGATCTGGGAGTGGGAAGAGAGGGTTGAGGTTTTGCAACCATCCAAACCAAAGACAGGTCATAAGCAGAAAGCTGGCAAGATGGAGGAGACCAAGGGTGATTTGATGGGTGGAGGACGGCCTGACGAGATTGAACCGGGCATGAACTTACCCAATGCGACTTATGATGCCTGTAGAGACTCCTTTGTGGCTGCCGATGGTGACCATATCAAGGCATTGTCCACATATTTTGACTCGACTGGTGTGATGGCCTTGCTCTGTCCTCATGATCATCCCCTGGTACTGGCGAACCTGAAAACAGCTGGCGAAAAAACAGTTCTATGCCCTTGCTCTCATATCCGCCTTGATGGAGTTGATTCCTAACCATTGGAGAGTTAGAGTTCTCTACAATATTGGGTGTCAGATGCATAGGACACTTCAAAAATGGGACCTCATGCCTGAATATCTGCATCGACTCAAATTCGCCGTCTCAATATTCCATGCCTATGGACACCAATGGGCATGCCAATTGTGGTATCACCCTCGGAAGGCTGCGATGTGGGGTTTATCTGATGGAGAGGGGTGTGAGCGCTTCTGGAGTGATCTTCAGAAGCTTATCCCAGGTCTCCATGTCGCAGGTGTGAGTTGGAGTTGGTGATTGCATTTGAATGTTACCTGTATTCCTTACCAAGTTTTTCTTCTAGCATCACTGTCGTCTTTTCATTCTTGATCGCCAAGCTGAGCACATCCTTGAGATGAAACATGAGGGGATGGGAAGGTGGTTGTGTGACCGGATCCGTTGAGCTGATGAGCAGCTTGGTGAAGCCTTGATGGCTGTGGGGAAGTGTCCCCATGGGTTGGATGTGGAAGGGCTCCTTGTGCAGTTCAATGAACAGCGGGAGTTCCAAACCAAGTCCGTCGATCGTGAGTAGATTATTTGTGTATGCTTTATCATGATAGTAATCATTGGCTGTCTTAGGGCAATCAAAAACAAAGGGAACACGAGTGATAGAGCAAATTCTATCCCTTGAGATGACAGTCCAATCCCAACATGCAATACTTGTACACCTCTTGAAGGAATTAGGGAGTTTGGCAGTGGATGATAGTGTTGGGGGGCAGGCTTTACGTGAGGAGTGGAAGGAGAGGGTGAAGATGGCCCAAGACACTATATCGCGACTTGAAGACAATATTGCAAGGAAAACCAAGGCACTTCGACTTGAAGACCGTGCATCGGCAGACTGTCTTGCCAACCTCAAGAAGGACAAATGGATCAACCTACAACTCAATATCCTTGTCCTTCATGACCAGCTAATCACAAAACTCTGTGCTCGCAAATTTGAGCTTGCTAACTTAGAGCATGCACATGCAAGTCGGGCCATGGGTATGTGTGCAAAATTTTATGTCCGATTTCATGCCTATAATTGATCGGACTCCAGATCAGAAAACCAAGAGCCATGTCGAAAAGGCGGTTAAACAGCATGCCCCAGGAATCGAGGCTACAGTCCACAAATACAATGCCAAGCAGAAGGAAATGCTGAAGGAGCAAGGGAAGAATGGTGTACGGAGGGATGCATATGTTCCACCGGAGCTTGTGATGGAGGGATTATTCAATTTGGACATCGATCAGGACATTTGGGAGAATGCCAACATGGTGGACTTTGAGGGGGGGGAGATTCCTTTGTGGCTTGCTAATAAGGAGGTTTGGGATGGAATTAGGGCAGCCCAGGAGGTCAAAAGTTGTCAAGAAGAGCTTCGCCGATGTGATGTTGAGTATTCAAACCTTCGTGCTTGGTTTGTTGAGGAATATGAAGCAGTCCACAACGTATTCAAGTTCGGCAATGGTGTGAGTCTTCAATACTCTTTCCTGATTTGGAAGCTTATTATAATGTCCACAAAGATGATGATGTAGCGTTCTTTGCATTGCTTTGCTTACATGTTCTCTTTAACAGGATGAAGACATGGGAATGCAGCCTTGCTACAATTACTATTCCTGTGGGCGCAGTAGGTTGGAGTCAGATTTCAATGCCACCACCTGTCAACCATCCTTGGACATGCAGGAAAGCCCTACAAGGCATCCCACAGCTGGGGGAAAGAGATGAGGATGGGGACGCGAGCTCTGATGATGATGATGGGGTTGAGCTAGAACCGGTTGCAGAGTTAGAGGATGTCGGATTTCTAGGTGACTTGGATCGTCTGATTGGTGAGGGTGATTGGTCTGAGGGAGAGGGACAAGACAATGTAATGGTAGATTTATAGACTTCATCCTCAGTGTTATGCGCAAGTTCAGAATTCTGCTAAGTGCTCTGAGTTGGGCCCAAGTCTTCCTTGTGTTCAGCAAAACCTGGGAAGTCACCTATTTGGGGCCAGTTGAGTCCATTTGAGCCCAGTTAAGCCCACTTGGGCCCAGATTTGGGCACAACATTGTTCTCTGTACCATCATCAATCAATTTTGGGTGCACATTGGGCCCAACTATATATTGATCTCCATAGGTACCTATTCTGCCACAGTTTTGTGCCTTAGATTGATGTAAAATATGGCTGACCAGCCTGGCTGCAGCGGTGTGGGGTACTGAGCCTGTGTACATACAGTGGTTCCTATGGATGTCTGTTGTTTGGGCGTCAATATGGGGGGGCACAGGGGTTTTGCATTGGTATTTGTTTGCAGGGGCATTGAGACCTGTGAGATAAAATTTTTAAATTAGTTAGAATCAAAAACCATGCAAAAAGAGCAGCTTTCACTGCTCTTTTTGCATGGCTGTAGGTACTGAGGAGGGCGGGGACTTACCTGATATAGAACCACACACCTGCCAGGGCGGGTGTGTGATTCCATGCCCTCATTTGGCACATTGCCGTGGGCTTTGGTGCAGTCACATCATTGGCCCATTGCTGTGTTGTGTTGGTGTATTGTGTTGCCGTGTATCGCATTGCCGCATCGCGTTGCCATGTGGCACATTGCTGTTTGGGCTCTTGTCATTTCGTGGGTTATTGTCCTGCATTGGATGGGCCCCAATCTAGAATAATGCATGTCAGTAAAAAAAAAATTCCAAAGCAGCACAAAAAGAGCAGCTTATGCTGCTCTTTTTGCACCACAAGAATAAAAAATGAAAAGAAATCTTACTTTGTAGTACCCCACACCTGCTGCAGCAGGTGTGGGGTACTGGAGCCATACTCCAGCTCACATGTGCAGTGGTTTGTACAGGTCCCCTCATTTGGGTGTCAATGGGTGGGGTTATGGGGGTTCTTGCATAGGTATTCATTCGCACAGGAAGTGGTGACCTAGAATATAAGATTATACATTAGTTAAGAGTTAAAGACCACACAAAAAGAGCAGCTTTTGCTGCTCTTTTTGCATGCCTGTAGTTACTGGGGGGGGACTCACATTATATAGTACCACACACCCGCTGTGGCGGGTGTGTGGTTCCTGGGGGCCTCATTTGGCATGGTTGCGTGCTTGTTTGGCACATTACCATAGGTCGCATTGCCGTGTGTTGCATTACCATGTGTCATGTCTTCGTTTGGCGCATCTTCGTTTGGCACGTTGCAGTGTTGTGCTGTCGTGCATCATGTTTCTGTGTCATGTTGCTGGATGTCGCATTGCTGTGTTGTGTTTCCGTACATCCCATGGCTGTTTGGGCTCTCATTGTGTGTTGGATGAGGCCTCAATCTAAAATAAATAAAGAGACATTAGTAAGATGTTCCAAAGCAGCACAAAAAGAGCAGCTTTCGCTGCTCTTTTTGCACCGTTGTATCTACTAGAAAAAATACTCACCTTGTGACCACACACCCACAGCAGCGGGTGCATGGTCGTGCAGTTGCCATTTTGGGTGGTTGCTTGTTGTGGTTGTGGAGATAGGAAGCAAGATGCAGATTCAACACCGGCAATTGCCGATACTCAAGAAGTGCCCAAGTGCTGGCGCTGCAAGCACAGTACACAATAGTACCAAGCATGTATATTATAAATAAATACTATATAATAAAAAATTGTCCAGGAAAACCCGAAGAAGAGGATGGTAATGAGTCAGAGGTCAATAAGGCATGAGATCGCTAATTACAGAGTGGATTGGGCCACTTCTATGCATCAGAATTGGCCCAAATTTGAATATAGTAGTGTTATATATATGCTCTACATGGGCAATTGATTATCTCAGATGATAATCACATTTTTCAATTTTTCATGCCTTCAATTCCCTATTTAGGGAATTGAAGGCATGAAAAATTGAAAAATGTGATTATCGTCCGAGATAATCAATCGCCCATGTAGGGTGTATATATGCCATTACTATATTTAAATTTGGGCCAATTCTGATGTGTAGAAGTGGCCCAATCCACTCTGCAATTAGTGATCTCATGCCTTATTGAGCTCTGACTCATTATCATTGGCTTCTTCAGGTTTTCCTGGGCAAATATTTATTATATAGTATTGATTTTAAATATACATGCTTGTTCCTATTGTGTACTGTGCTTGCAGTGCCAGCGCTTGGGCACTTCTCGAGTGTCGGCAATTGCTGGTGTTGAATTTTGCAACTATGCAGCCACACCCAGCAACATAAATGCGACTGCATGACCACAACACAACAGCAGCAGCAACAGCAGCAGCAGCAACAGCAGCAGCAGCAGCAGCAGCAGCAGCAATGGCAGCAGCAGCAATGGAAGCAGCAGCAACGGCAACAGTGCATGACCATGACCACGCAACCACACACCCACTGATGTGGGTGTGTGGTCATAAAGTAAGTTTTATCTCAATAGATACAATAGCACAAAAAGAGTAGCACAAGCTACTCTTTTTGTGCTGCTTTCAATTCTTCTACTAACATACTTTTATTATTCCAGGTCATGGCCTGGTCCCAGGTACTGAATGAAACCCCACCAAACAAACCAAACTAACAACACCACACTAAATGAACCCCACTGAATGAAATCCTGCCGAGCAAAACCATGCCAAACGACAATGCAATACGATGAGGACACCAGCAATGGGGACAGGCCGATTGAGTGGCTCAATGACACCATGCCCAATGACACTGCCAACATCACACCCCACAGAACCACACCCCCTGAGGCAGGTGTGGTTCTACATAAGGTAAGTAAGGTCTAACGGCACAAAAAGAGCAGTGAATGCTGCTCTTTTTGCGCTGGTTTTAATTTAAAACTAACACATTATTTATTATTCTAGGTTATCACCTGAAGTACATACAGCAAGATGAAGACCTGCTGAATGAACCTGTCAGGGCCACGCTGCGATGAGGGCACCAAACAAATGTAAACACAAATAATTCTGGCTAAGTCCAGTGTAAGTCCAGCTAAGTCTGCAAGAATCTGGGCAAGAATGAGATAAGGAGGTTAGGGATGTTGGAGGAGCGGTCCAGCAGCCCAGAAGGGACTAGGCAGAAATGAGCACAGTGGTTCTTAAGCTCATGGAGTCAACTGGACAATACTTGGAGCTGTAGTCCGGAGTAACAGCGGAAATCCTGAGAGACCAAAGCTGGGGTCTCTGGACTTCGCTCTCAGACTACTTATACATGATGACTATACTACAGGGGAGTGATCACTAAACTGTGGGTGGTTACAAGGGGGACAGGAACAGGAACAGGGACAGGAACTTGGCCAGGGGCAAACCGGAGGCAATGGGAAATGAAAGGGAAATGAAACCAAGATAGGGTTGGATCGGAGTCAAACCAGAATCAAGCCGGAAGCAAAGTGGACTTGGGTGAAGGAACTAAGCAGAGAACTGGACTGGAGGTGGGTGGACAAGGACCAGAGTGATCCGGAGTGGACCGGAGTAAGGGACAAACCCTGACATCACCCCCCTCTTAGGGCCGATTGTCCTGATTGGCCAGAGGAGCAGGGATCAATGGGTCAACCAGTCTGGGAGGTCTGCAGGGGGTTCGGTTAGGAGTGGACATGTCCGGAACCCAATGGAGGAGAAGTCAATGGCGCTGATCCGCTGTGGAGCTTCCAGATGAGCAAGGTGGAACTCTGTGATGACTTCCAGGGCATTACCTAGATTGGTCTCTGGAAGCCATTGGTTCTCCGAGGGTGGGTAGCCTTTCCATTTCACCAAGTACTGGAGTTGGCCTCAGAAATAGCAGGAGTTTTCAATCCGTTCTACCTCATACTCCTCCTCACCACCATGGAGGATAGGAGGAGGCAGAGGATGTGCAACACAATCCATAATTGGGTCAGGCCAGAAAGGGCAGAGTTTTGAGACATGGAACACTGGGTGGACTCACATGGAGGGGGGAAGTTTGAGCCGGATAGCAGAGCGGGAGATCACCTTGTCCACTTTGTATGGGCCTAACCACTTGTCCGAGAGTTTCCAGGCTGGGCAGTCAATAGAAATGTTGTGAGCATCCAGCCATACTGAGTCTCTGACTGCATACTCTGGGGCTTCTGTCTGGTGAGCATCATAGTGACGAGCCATGTCCTCGGCTGCTTGGCAGAGAGTGGACTGGGCTTCCTCAGAGGTTTTCTGCATCCGTGTGACGAAGTCTGTGGCTGCTTCGACAACTCCAGGGCAGATTGGTTCAGTACCGAGGTGAGGATCTTGGCCAGAGTCAAGGCAGAATGGGGTTTCCTGGGTGGAGGAGTGAATCCGGTTATTGTATGCAAACTCTGCCATAGGGAGCCAGTCTGCCCAATCATTTTGTCTGTGGTTGACAAAGATCTGGAGGTACTGCTCGATCTCCTGATTGACTCACTCCATCTGTCCATCTGTCTGGTGGTGGAATGCTGTGGAGAAGTTGGTTTTAACTCCAAGGAGTGAATTGAGTTCCTTCATGAACTTCGAGGTGAATGTGGTGCCCCGATCGCTGATGATGGTCTCTGGAAGGCCATGGTGCCTCCAGACATTGTCTCGGAAAAGGCGGGCGACTCCGGCGGAGTCCACTGTGGTTGTTGTGGGCATCACATGAATCCGTTTGGAGAGTTGGTCAATGACGATCATCACACTGTCAAATCCATGCGACTCTGGGAGCTCCATGATCATGTCCACTGATATGACTTGCCATCGGTGGTCCAGAACTGGATTAGGGTGGAGAGTTCTGGACAGTTTGGATGGGAAGGTTTTGGTCCGATTGCAGGTGTCACTGTTAATTCGGTAGTATCTGAATTAAGGAGTGGGGAGGGACTGGAGGATGGAGGAGGTTCCAGTTCCAATGGATTAGTCCAGTCCGTGGGACTGAGACCATTCCGCCTAGCCTGACAGGCTAGTAGTTCCTGGAGGGTTAGGGTTTCTATGCCCACTAGGGCAAAGTAAGAAGGTTTAGGCATAAAGCTGGGAGTCGCACAGTGTGTAGTGCGTAATCAACAGGTCCGCGACTCTAGGAGATGGACAGTTGATGGTGGTAGAAAAGATATCTTTTCCAGGCATTGCCATGGCTCTTTCCATACAGGCAGTATGACTAAGAAGGACTATGTAAGAAAAGGGGCAATTCCTGGGGCAGCACCAAACTCCTCTATGAGGAGAAGCTTTCCACCAGTTTGGATCTAGAAAGCTATAGTAAACCCATTTAAAAGTATGAAGCTACCCTATGGCCTAAGGGACTCATAATGCCACTAACACAGCCCCCCAGTCCCTTTGGTCATGAAGGGGTAATTTCTTCCATCAATGGACCCCCATATGTAATTCCAATGAGAATGAAACAACAGAACCTGGGTAATGGCTACGTCTTCGGTTATGGATCTTCACAGAGGGAGTAGGAAGCTAGGCCCCTGAAAGAATGGTGTTGGCGCATGGGAAGAGTGATCTGTGCCATTATCAGATCCGTCAACCCCTTGTAGGCATGAGTGCATAATCCATCCTGAAGCTCCAAAGGGATGGCCTCGCGACAGCCATTTGATCGTGGCGTAGTCCCCTTGGTACGGATCCCATCCATTTACTCTCCTTCCTGGATGGCAGACTTGTTTGGCTGGTAGTGCATGCGGTGGGATAAGGCTCGTGGACCAAGCGCCATTCTCCGCGTCCTGACGATTCTTCCACTGTAGTGATACTCGACTTGTGGAACTGCGGGAGTTTGGTGACATCGGTATCAGGCCTTAGACTGCTTAACCGCCTCATTTCGTAACCCGACGAGGATTTCTGTAACGATTCGAGAATCATAGTTCTGCCCGGTCCCTCTGGAAGGTTTCCAACGGCTCTGGGCAGTTGGGACTCATGAAGACACTCGTAGGCATGTATGTGGGGCCCATTAATACGATCTGGGGCACCCTTTCTGTTGATCCTGGTGCTCCACGCGATGACAGGGTCCTTTTTTGAACTATGCGAAACCATTCCTGTTATGGGATTTTGTGACACGGACAGACGGGCCCAGGGGTCAGGGATGCAGTCCTTTTGTTTCCGATTGAGGAAGACTCACAGTCCAGTAGTAAAGGGCCCATTCCCATGGTCGTTCGGGTAAGGAGACCTCATGTTCTTATCGCGTTCGCAGATCCCTTGTGCTCGGCTGGGAGCTTGAACCACTACTGTGAGCCGATTACACAGAATGGGCAGTAGGCTGAGTTTCGGAAGGAAGATCGTGCCCCATGTAACCTTTGACGTGGGCTTGCTGAGACGTTTGGTGTTCCTTCTCGACTCTCCCGGAATGAGGAGTGCACCCTGCTGATATCTATCACGACCATGTGATCTCCTGTGTCTCTCCGCTGGCCATGATACTTGACAGGAGGGCTCCTCTCCTTTAATGACGACTACAGTGGGGGTACGACAACAGGCTCGTCTAAATCCTATAGTTGTCGTGGGTTCCGTGGCGCTGAGCCCATTAGGTAATCTGTTCAGTCTGGACTGGTGCACATCGAGGCAAGGGTCTGTCATCTTGATCGTCCTGGGTTTAGCTTTGTGGTGGTATCCCTTTGGCTTGGCTGGAATACTAGGCTGAACGATAACGGGATCTATTTCCGGGCAGCTGTCATGGGTGTATATTATATGATTGCAAGTCCCTACTCCTTTGCCGTTATTTGGCTGGAGTTGGTACAGATATTCGGACAGTGCAGGAACGTGGTAAGGACCCTGGAGGGTAGGGTTTACTCTACCACTCCCAGGAATGTCATATTCCGACCCCATGATTTCACCCGATCGCAGGACTTCATAGGCATTAGTACATAGTGAAGGCATGGGTAGTCTTTGTTCGTGTCTTCCCGGATTTGCGACGTTTCTAGAAAGGATCTTGGGGGACAGTCCTTCGGACGAGTTGACGTAGATTGGCCCGTCCTCCCCGATGTCGTCTTCAAGGTCGACGTTGAGCTGGTGGCTAAACCATTCGGGTCCCGGATCGCCGTCGTAAGACTGTCTTATTTCGATCGGTGAGGCTTTGTGTCCACTATTGACAGTCATGTCATCTAGGTGGCCTAAGACAGCATCCCTTTGAGTTCCATCCAATACGTCGGTATCGTCGGTCTTGGGTTGAAGGTAGCACCATGACATCGTTCCGTAGTCCGGAGGGGATTGCCACAGTAAGTTTTGGACCAGAACATCCTCGCGTTCTTCATTTCTAATTGAAACAGTCCCATAGAGGTATGACGGGATTTCAGTTTGAAACCGTCGATGGAGTTCTGGCAATCCCTTAACACAGGTCCGATCAAGTACCAACAGTTGAAGATTATGGGGCATTGGTTCAAGCGTAATTTTAGAAGACCTGTCAAGGTTCTTGATGGCAAATATTCGCAATGCCCCCGTGGCCAGTTGCAGTAGCCAAGGTTTGTATTCGATGGGCCGGGTCTGATTCACCCACCAGGACCACTGATGGACTTTGTTCATTTCATATTCCCAATAATCTGCGAACTTAGTCCAGTCCTCGATATTGATATCAGACATGTCACCAATGAGGAGTTCAATCTTGAACCCATTAGGAACCTGGACGCGACAACGTAAGATACTCAATGGAGGTGTCAACATATTCTTTCTTATTTTCCTCAGTGGAGGGTGTATCAGGATCACCAGGCTGGAGTTCGGTTGCAGCCATTTCATCCAAGTGGTAAGGGAGGTATCCAAAAATCGTTGGCAGACAATGGTCAAACTGAGGCGTCCTCGGATGAATTTAATGCGGCTTTCTAAGACCGTTCGTCTGATAGGCTTCGCGCGGGATCTCGAGTACTTGTAAGGTTCTGTGACAAGAACCCTTCTTGTTGGGCCAAATCCATTTTTAATGATGAGGACGCTTGTGCTTGTAACAGTGTGCTTCATTCGCGAAGACGACAATGGGGCGTAGTCCCGTTCTACCCATTGATGGGAACCCTGAGGTACGGTTTTAAATTCTGACAGGCCCATAGGCATCACATCCTGGTGTTCGTCCCTGCAGCATTTTCGGGCCCCAACCATGATGACGTTCAATTGGCCTTTGGTATGTCTTAGTGACGGGGAAGACACCTTGGAGCTTTGATCCGTAGGTTCGGTATCATACCCGTTATCTTGACTCAAGTCACCAGTCTTGAATTTCCACTTAGATCCGGTCTCGTATGACCTTGGGGGGCCTCCGCCCGTTGTGTCTTGACTGTCTATACGAATTGGGGCCTGGAGGTTGTGACTAGACGGGAGAACTGGGGTTACTCTTAGGGGCAATCCATAATCTCGCTCCTCTTCCTTGCTCGTAATAAAGCTTGAGTTCAGGGAACCATCTCGCGACATATACTTGTTTTCCCTGGCTACTGCAATGCTCATAGTCATCATGGAACGCTCGGGTTGTAAGAATCTCTTTATCCATTCGGGTTTCGTGGTCCTGGACGAGTTGGATAGCTCATTCAGTTTAGATTCTGGGATACCATTTTCGAGTATGATGGTAACGCCCACTCGGTAAGTCGTAGGAGTCCTGATCGGCCCGATCTCATTGTTCTGAGGCTTTATGGCTTTGTTCAATCACAGAGGTGGCTGCGTAACATCGTTCCTGTTCTTTTGACGGTAGCAGTCCCATGATGAATGTCGGACCCCTTTGGTTACGACAACACACGCTGTCAGGGCCAGGTACCTAATCCCTGTAGGTGTCGAGGCAGACTTGAGTTGTACAGGTATGAACACTCTCGTTCCGATTACTGAGGGGTCGCGCCCATTATCGGCAGTTGCGCCGTCTCAATATTTTAGGGCTGGGGCTCCCTGAGTTGCGCTCAACACATCTTGGATACTCGGTAAACCTATGATACCATCTGTTGGATGGTGGTGGGCTTCATGTCTAGACCATGCCACCCTTTGGGGTAGGCTACAGCCTAGTTCTCTGCTTCTATCCACCATGACGTCTGAGCTCCAAGGACAGATGTCCTTTTTGGAGAGAAGGCAATTCGTCCCTTTACGAGTCCTACAGAAGTGTATTACCGACTCAGGAAGTTTGAAGGTTGCACTACTGGCTATATCGGCAGCTCCAACTGGTCCTGTTACCTTACTCTTGAGACCGTACTGGGGGTAGACACACGATGCTACTGTCTGACAGTACAGACACGATACCCATACATTTCGTACTACAGGTTTGCGATATCTCCCGCCTTTAGCTGAAGCTGCCCTTAATAGTTCCGTGCTGGCTTCAACGACTTCGTTTGTAGCATTCGTCCCCCCGTGAGGTTCTGGTAACCCTTTGATCTGGACGGAATCAGATGCTGGTAGTGGCGTCTTGCGGATCTCGTATAACTTGAACGGTTCGTTCCCCTTGGGCATTCGGGACCCCTCAGTGAGACTCAGGATGGGTCTCAGGGCTTCCCATGGGAGGTGTAGGCGAGTTTGGGGGTCGAGGAAATGGTACGTATGAGTGTGTCCATCCCCATGTGTACGCCTTGCAATGGGACTATACGGGTCAGGAGACAGGTTGAATTCTCCTAGATTTGCGTTCCCATGGGGATGTTTTGCAATGTAGCTGTGCGGACCAGACAATAAATTGACTACGAGCAATGCCACATTCTGCAAAGTCCGTATGTCCCAACATTTGTAGGAGACGTGTTCGGTTCTTATTGATGAGTCCGGCCATGTCGACGTTTCCCATTTACACTCTGCTGGAATTGTATCCTCACCATAAACGGGTGTGTAGGTCATTCTTTTGAATGAGTTTTCCCTTATGAATGCCGTTCTCTTCGTAGTGGATTCCTGCCCTAGCCCATGACCAGGATTGGATGCGGGAGTCTCAGCATTTCTCAGTGATGACAGTACAGATCTTTGGGCCTCGGGTTCTTGGGTCGTCCGGTTTAAAATCAGGGACACACTCCCCTGAAATAGGTCAGCTCGCGGAACATTCTGGTTAAAGGCATCAACGAGCTCCCATGTGATAAGCTTGCTGAATCCAGACATAAAGATGTTGAGAGGTCCATGTGCTCGATGTGTGATATGGTATTCCATGACGGTCGTAAAGTAGGCATCCAAGAATCGTCGATGGAGAGTAACTGAGCTAAGACATATCTCAATGAATCTATGGTAGTCTCCCAGGGGTTTTCATCTAAATCCTGCAATCATCTTAAGCTGTGCTACAGGGAATGGGTTCGGTGATGCACTGGTTCGAAGACTTCCATGAGGTTCTTTCATTTTGGTTGCCACTATTCTCGCCCCATTGTCGCTAGTCTTGCTGTTTTGGGACATCGGCACCGGGATGTTTAGGGTCTGGACCCCTTGACTTCGACAGACAAGTGATACTAAGGACCAGGAGGGGGCTCGTGGACAAGGCCTCATATTTGGACCCACTCCTGTACTAGGATTGCAGATCCTAGTATACAGGCAGGCACACGGCTGTGGATCTTGTGATTCATCATCAGTCTCGCTGTCCTCGATGCCCCTCTCGGGCCTGTATTTCCACTCGGATCTGATTTTACACGCGCAGAAGGAACCTTTGGTTCTCGTACCTCGAACATTCGTATAGTCCATAAGCCGGGGACCATGCTCCAGGGGCATTTCCACCTGTGGGAATGGTGGCGTCACGTCATTGCTCTGATTCGTTTGTGGTCGCAGGTGCATAGTAGCCACTTTCTGGTCGGATTCCCGAACTTGTTCATCTTCCGGTCTCATAGCAGGTCTCAAACACGATGAATAGGGTTCATGTTTTCCAATAGCAATAGTGCTTGCAATTACAACCTAACCTTCTACTTGTGTGGATCTTGCCATCAACCCGAGTTTCCCAGACACGAACATCTTAACTAGCTCATCTTCGTTTAGTTCAAGCTTCGGGGTGCTATCCCAAGGCTTCCTTGCTCTGATCATTGAGAAGTTACACCCAGTATCGGCGGTTTTGCTGTCCAGCAGATTTACGGTGTAGCCTATTTGACAGTGGTAGGCTTTATCTCTAACCAACGCGACCCTTTGGGGTAGTCCACAGCCTCGTTTACCACAATTGTCTCTAGTGGGATTCGAGCTTGTTGCATTGTGCGGAATCACCATGGACTCAATCAGCCATAGAGATGACAATGTAATGAAACTCGTAAACAGTGTGACTTGAAGCTCGTCCTCATACCGGTTCCGGGCTATGGTAGAGCTCAATTGAATCTTCGTGAGGCCACCTCCCCTCATCTCTTGACCATCTGTACAAATTGGGACATTCGGGGAACCGTTTCGCAATGTATGCTCGCCCTTCCTGGCTTCACCCATGCTCGTAGTCGCAATAGAATGCTCTGGTTGTGAGGATCTCTCTATCCACTTGGATTTTAGGGTCCTGGATGAGTCAGACAGCTCACTCGGGTTAGACTCTAGGATGTCATTCTTGAATATGGCAGTAGCATCCACTCAGTGAGTCGTAGGAGCCCTGATCGACCCGGTCTCTTTGCACTGAGATTTCATGGTTTCGTCTAATCGTGGAGGTGGCTGTGTTGCACTGTATCTCCATCCTATCCATAGCTGACGGTTTCGTGGTGCGTGTTCATCCCTTCGGGCAGAGGCAACATGCGCAATCCTGGCCAGGTTCTTGATTCCCATAGATATCACAGGTCCAGATAGGGCAATCAACATTGTTTCTCAAAGTAGTTTGTGGCCTCGTCCACTGTATGGACTGTTCGTGAGGACGATCAGGCAATGGAACCTTTTCCCTGGCCTACAGTTCGTCCCCTCGTGAGTACAATTTGCATAGACATGTACGATGGGCTTGCTTGCATGCTGATAATTGTTCCGTTGGAATACATCCTTATGGGACGTCGGGAACCTGATGTTGCCCGAATCGGATCGAGGGCAGTCCTGCGACGTCATTTTATGATTGGACGAGGATCCTTGCACAGAGTCTCGTAATGCACTGTGGTGATACTTCTCAACACTAGACAGTTCCGTTCCAATCATTGTGAGTGTCAATATGAAGTTAGTAGTTTCGTCCTTTGAACATTCGGAGGGGGACAATTCCGTGGTTGATGAGGCTGGAACCCCGAGCATAGTGGCAACAGGATCCCCTTTTTCTGACAGTCTAGCCACTTGGACTTCCTTTGCTACCAGTCGAGTTAATCCAAAGTCTATGTCCTGAGATATACCTAGAGGACTGTAGATTCCCTTGATGGCAGCATGGTTCCTTCGAGCTAAGGTTGGTCCCTTTGGATAGGAAGCCAGTATGTTTGAGGCATCCCAAAGGTGATGTCTCGCCTGGGAGACCGTAAGTTGGAGCCGGTTCAGGGTGGGAAATCTGGCTGTGAGGTTGGACTTCTCGAGATCGCATGGTCTGGGCCTGTAGTCATCACTAGCAGTAGTTTCATGGGATGAGGAGATTTCCTGTACAACTTCCCCTAGAATGACTCTGCACTGCCAGATAGCATGTGCCAGCGCCGGGTCTAGCTTGTAGTGAACAGACCCCCTACGGAAGTCATGTACAACCCAATTGAGGAGGTTGGTCGAGTCCACATCTAAGCTGTAGAGTAACCAATAGAGCCAGGTGGAGATGATCTTTACGGCCCGGGATGGGCTGTACTTGTTGCCTCGTTCGAGTGAAGTGCAGATAGTCTTGCATAATTGAGATGAGAGACAAGCATGTTTAGGCCTTGCAGGCTCAGCATTATTTTTTAGGGGAGTAGCCACCCTTCTTGAGGTATCCACCCAACTTGAGAGGGGGCTAAGAGTTCCATTTGTGAACGGCTTGTGGGCTTGTTCAAAAACAGATGGGCCTGACAGATTTGTATCTGTGAGAATGCCTTGAGGTGTTGAAGCTTGAGCTGCAGAGGATCTAAAGACATTTTCGTGAACATTTGAATCACAAATATTTGCATCCGGAGGTGCACACAAGGAGGATGAGGGTGCCGAGTTCGAACCATGGGCAGTCCTGTAGGGACCCGCCAATGGAGTTCTTACACACTCCACCAGTGTTAATTTGGTAGTATCCGAATTAAGGAGTGGGGAGGGACTGGAGGATGGAGGAGGTTCCGGTTCCAATGGATTAGTCCAGTCCGTGGGACTGAGACCATTCTGCCTAGCCTGACAGGCTAGTAGTTCCTGGAGGGTTAGGGTTTCTATGCCCACTAGGGCAAAGTAAGAAGGTTTAGGCATAAAGCTGGGAGTTGCACAGTGTGTAGTGCGTAATCAACAGGTCCGTGACTCTAGGAGACGGACAGTTGATGGTGGTAGAAAAGATATCTTTTCCGGGCATTGCCATGGCTCTTTCCATACAGGCAGTATGACTAAGAAGGACTATGTAAGAAAAGGGGCAATTCCTGGGGCAGCACCAAACTCCTCTATG
>MU129059.1:46825-98622 GCA_014904985.1 Hydnum rufescens UP504
CTACAATTATTTACTTATTACTGTATTGTTTATTCTCATCAATAATTATTAATATTATATACATATTATCCCCCTGCCCACAAGGGGGGGGGGGGGGTTGCACCCAGCAGGGCCACTGTCAGAGTTTGTCTGTTTCCCAGTTCATTCCAGTTTTGTTTCTGGTTTGTTTCCAGTTTGGTTCTGGCCTGTTTCCGATTTGTCCCTGTCTCCATTTCATTTCCCCTTCATTTCCTCATTTCCTTTACTTCCAGTTCCCACACACTTACCCCTGGCCCTGTCCCTGTTCCCTCCACTTTCCTGTCCCCTGCCCACTCCCCCTCTTGTGCCTGCCCCCCTGTAACCACCTCTCATTAAGTGATCAATCCCCCATAGTATAGGAACTATGTATAAGTAGTCTGGGGCAACATCCAGAGACTCAGCTTTGGTCTCTCAGGATTTCCACTTCTACTCCGGACTACAGTCCGAGTACTTTCCAGTTGACTCCATGAGCTTAAGGACTGCTGTGCTTGTTTCCGCCTAGTCCCTTCCAGGCTGCTGGACTGCCTCTCTGTCCCCCCTATCCTCGTTATCTCATTCTTGCCCAGATTCTCCCAGACTTAGCCAGACTTACACCAGACTTAGTCAGAGTTATCTGTGTTTATATTTGTTTGGTGCTCTCATCGCAGCGTGGCCCTGATGGAAGACCAAAGCTCTTTCATGAGCCCACCATCTGGATTGCTTAGTATTGCCAATTTCCCTCCTACCCCTCATTCTGAAATGTCCGACGGTGCTCCAGTAGCCATTACCACTGACCACCTCCAACACCTCCTCACTCAACTCCAACAACAGAATGCCGCCCTTTGAGAAGAACTGGACAACATGCGAAACCAAGGGACACACGTCACAGGCTTTGTGTCCACTGCAGTTCAGCAGACCCTCCAGCAACAACCCCTGCCTACCCAATCCACTCGTGAGGCCAAGGGGGCAGACCCTGAACCGTTCTCAGGAGACCAGAAGAAGATGGAAGGTTTGCTGCACTCTGTCCAGCTGAACATTGCCCTCCAGCCCAGAGTCTACCCCATGGAGCTGCACAAAATCCTATACACCCTCTCCTGGATGAAGGATGGAACTGCCAGAGCATGGGTAGTGTGGAAGATAAAAACATCCAGTATCAGAAAACACGAAATCACACCACTCCCAGCCTTTGAATGATCACATGACCAATTACAAATTAATTATGGCTACGTGCAGAAATCGAATTCATTCTATAACTCCGTCAGTTTTGATCAGAGAGGTGCGCCCATATAACACTTAGAAAGCTACGATTCACACCTTTCAAACGGTACCAAACACAAGTTGAACGGACCAAAACTGCACTCTCCAGGCCAATTTTACTACCAAAATCCGGGATTTCCAGTAAAAAGCGAATTTCTCCATCAGTTCGCATTAAATCCTCTCAGAACAACTGCGCCTAGAAAGATATAAAAAATTCGCATCCGACGGTAGTGAGCGCGCGAAGAACAGATCAAAACTGAACTCTACAGAACGATATTACTATCAGAATCAACACCCATCAGTAAAAACAAATTTCTCTGTCAGTTTACACCAGATCTGCTCGGAACCACTGCACCCAGAAAGCTGTTAAAAATCCAC
Source organism: Hydnum rufescens UP504 (assembly GCA_014904985.1). NCBI lineage: Eukaryota > Fungi > Basidiomycota > Agaricomycetes > Cantharellales > Hydnaceae > Hydnum > Hydnum rufescens. Next base: position 48,458 of record MU129059.1, read on the forward strand.
ATCGAACGATACCAAGAGCATCTATTACGGATGCAAACTGTTGTTTCTGCATCGAATCCCATCCCATGCACTTGTCCCCATTATCAACCAACAACAAAACACCTTAACCATTGGACTATGCTCAAATTAATCTCCAAAACCCAGAGATATCCTTTCATTTCGCCTCCAGAATGCTCCACATGGTCAGTGACCACATGCTTCAAGCATTCCACATGCTCAGCAAATTGGTGACATCACACCCCCTCATGATTCCTTTTGTTCTCTTTATGAATGACATCACTATGACATCATCCCTCATGATTCCTTTTGTTCTCCTTATGCATGACTCAGCTATGACCGCATTATTACATCATCTTGTTATTTTTCTTTTGTTCTCACCTATGACTCACCCATGGGGGAGTCATATTTCTTAAACACAGCCACCTTCAGAAAGGTATCAAAGCTGGTAGATTTCCTGTACCCCCACAAAATAATCTCCTCTCTGGAAATCATCACTGTCAACCACTGTCAACTTTTCTGCTTGCCTCTAAAGAACAGTCTATCTATAAGCCATCTGGAGCTAAGTCATCTTCAAGGTTGTTGAGACAAAGCCACTGGTAGCCCTCTATGCGAATCACTAAAGCCAAGGATAGTTGCAGGACCTAAGGTTAGAGTTGCTGGACATCCAAGGAAAAGTAAGCATAATGAAATATGTATCAGGTTTTGAAGAAAGAAGGAAGAAACATACTAACAAGACTAACCAAGCACTGACCAGTCTATAACCCACAGATATCCGCATTTTGACCAGGAGAACGTAAACAAGAATACACAAATATCAGTAAACAGACCAACACAACACAAACAATGTATAAGCCTTTCCACAAGCATCCCAGACATATAAGCCTTTCCATAAGCATCCTACATGACATATAAGCCTTTCCACAAGCATCCCAAAACGTATAAGCCTTTCTACAAGCATCCCCAACAATATATCATTGACTACAGCTAGTCCATACCCCTTCCTATTCTCCACTGAACACCATACACATCTTGCAGAGTGTGATCAACCATTGAAGCGAACCAGCCCAACAAATAACAACAGAAATACAGTCTCCCATCTACACACTGGCTGAACCAGATTTTGATTTGACAGTCATCAGAGCTCCCAACCCTTCTTCTATAGCGGAAAGCCTTTCCACCTCTTTCCTGGACCCCGAGACTCACAACCCATATGAGACCTTTGAGGAGTTCCTGGTTGCCTTCAAGAGTGCCTTCGGGGAGCCAGATCAAGAGTTCACCACTCAGTCCCAACTTCAGAACCTGAAGCAGGGAAAGATGTCTGCCAAGGAGTACACTGCACACTTCGATGCCTTGGCAGGTCAAACCAGCTTCGGAGAAGAGGCCTTATCAATGCATACCAATGAGGACTCAACAAACGATTGCTGGAGAAAATGCACCTCAGCAACCTACCAGGGACCCTCAGAGGATGGCAGGACACGGCACGCTGGCTGGACAACTTATACCTCCAGTTCCGACAGGCCACAGCGAGCACAAACCCCTATGCACCAAGGAACCCTCCAACAACCATGGAGAAGCCCCGGACAACACCCCTGCCCCAGGCCAACCCCAGTGCCTCCCGTGGCAACACATTCCTCATCAACTTCATTTGCCCCCATGGATGTAGACTCCACATGGAAGCAAGAGGCACGACATTGTTACAACTGCCAGGAGCTGGGACACATCTCTTGTGACTGCCCACACCCACGAAAGCCACAACAGTTCATCTGGGCAATGGAAGACATCGGAGCAATCATCCATGAGGAACCATGGAAGCTGTTCCCACCCACAAAGGACACACCGGAACCCTCAGGATCTACTCCGCAGGGTTTTCCCAACAGTCAGCAGTGAAGGATGTGTCTTGCCTGACCAACAGATTCACCCCCCTCCAAAACTGTACATATGGAATCGGAAATGACATGTTTTTCTCTGATGATGAGAGTGATGATTCTGAAAACGTATCCACCTATACCAACCCTGTTTATAGCCCTCCGCCCTCAATCCACCTCCTCTCTGAAGATCCTAGACGAGCCACAGAAGTCAAGGTGAAAATCCAATCACCCTGGACTGGAGCCATCTGTGCCAGAACTGCTCTACTGGACTCCAGAGCAACCAGGATGTTCATGGACCCGGCCTTTGCAAAGGAGAATGGACTAGATGTACGGCTGCTCGCCCACCCCATCCCAGTCTATAACGTCGATGGAATGCTCAATGAGATGGGATCTGTCTGCAAAGAAGTAGAAGTCATCCTCCAGATTGACAACCACTCTGAATGGGTGGTGTTCTCTGTGATCAGACTGGGTAAAACCAAATTGATCATAGGGCACACCTGGCTCCACCACCACAACCCGGAGGTCGACTGGACAACAGGGAAGCTGACACTGACCCAATGCCCGTCTGACTGCCAAGCAATGATCCGGAGAATACGGAATACAGAATGCCGACGAGAGAGAGATGGTCGGAAAGCGGTGGAGACACCTTGGAATGCGCCCACACCACTGGACGACGATGATGAGACCCTGACCTTAGAAAAAGGGGATGCTATTTTTGCAGCCTACTTCCCTGACGACAGGGAACACTCCAAAATTGTCTGAGCAATGTCCACCCCTTCTCAGAGGCTGGCAGAGGCTGCTAAGATGAAAGCAAACGAACCTGCCAAAACCTTCAAGGAGCTCATACCCAAGGAATTCCGTGACTTCCGAGACATGTTCTCCAAAGACTCCTTTGACCAACTCCCCACCCAGAAGCCATGGGACCACCACATTGAGTTTCAAGAAGGAACTCAGCTACCTCCTCCCACCAAACTGTTCCCGCTGTCCCCAGGTGAACAGAAAGAACTTGACGACTTCCTGAAGGAGAATCTCACTTCCAGTCAAATCCATCCATCAAAGTCTCCAATGGCCGCTCCAGTGTTCTTCATGAAGAAAAAGGATGCAGGGTTCTGCCTAGTCCAGGACTACTGGAAACTCAACAACATCACAGTTAAGAACACATACCCCTTACCCCTGATCTCTGACGTCATTGATTGACTCTGTGGAGCCAAAGTGTTTGGGAAACTTGACCTCTGGTGGGGATTCCAGAACATCTGGATGGCAGAAGGAGACAAATGGAAAGCAGCATTCTGGACGAACCGAGGACTGTTCGAACCATTGGTAATGTTCTTCAGACTTTGCAACTCCCCTGGGACGTTCCAGAACATGATCAATGACATCCTCAGGGAATGGATTGACAATGGAGTATGCATTGTGTACCTGGATGACATCTTATGCTTTGCCAAGACTTGAGAAGAGTACGTCTGAGGAGTCCAAGGCATCCTACAGACCCTCCAGGAAAACAAACTCTTCCTGAAACCAGAGAAGTGTGAGTTCTTCCGGGATCAGATCGAATACCTGGGGATGATATTCATGCTGGACCATGTGGAGATGGACCCTATCAAAGTCGAAGGTGTAACAGACAGGCCAGAGCCCAAAAACCTGAAAGAAACACAGTCATTCTTAGGGTTCATTAACTTCTATCGATGATTCATTCAGGATTTTGCCAAGGTTGCCAGACCTCTAAACAACCTCACCTGGAAAGACACCCTTCTGGTGGACCAATGCAGAATGTAACGCCTTCCTCAAACTGAAAGCCCTCATCACCTCCACACCAATCCTGGTGTTTCCCTCCAAATCTGGACACTTCCGAGTGGAAGCAGATGCCTCCGGGTATGCAACGGGAGCTGTACTCTCCCAACTCCAAGATGATGGGAAGTGGCACCCAGTGGGCTTCTTGTCAAAAAGCTTATCCGAGGCCAAGAGAAACTACAACATCTACGACAAGGAGCTCTTAGCCATCATCCAGGCCTTAGAAGCTTGGAGACACTACCTCGAAGGTTCCCCTCACTCGGTCGAGATCTTGATGGACCACCAGAACCTCCAGTACTTCTGGTCTGCCCAGAAGTTGAACCAGAGGCAAGCCCAGTGGAGCATATTCCTCTCTCAGTTCAACTTCGCCCTCCAACACCGTTCCGGGACACAATCCGGGAAGCCTGATGCCCTCTCACACCGGTCAGACCATCCACATGGGGACTCTGACAATTCTGATGTGGTGCTCCTGAAACTGGCCGCCTTCCAGACATGGGCCACCGACTCCCCAGAGGTCATCACAGTTGAAGGGCCCAGCTGGAGTCTGATGGCATGGATTAAAAGGGCAACGGAGATCGATGATAAAGTGGTCCAGATCGTTAAGGAGCTGAATGGGGAGGGACTGAAGACACACCTCAAGGATTGGGAACTCCATGGCTCCATGGTTCTCTACCGAGGCCACGTATATGTCCCATTGGACCCAAACTCCATCATGACCTCGTGCACGAGCACCATGATACTCTGACCATGGGTCACCCTGGATGGTGGAAGATGTGTGAGCTGGTGTCCTGCCACTACTGGTGGCTGGGGATGTCTCAATACATTGCGACCTATGTCTCTGCCTGTGACACTTGCAACCAGACGAAAACCTTCCCCTCCAAGCCATCCGGAACACTCCACCCCAACCCTGTGCCAGACCATTGATGGCAGGTCATATCCATGGACATGATCATGGAACTCCTGGAATCACATGGATTTGACAGCATGATGATTGTCATTGATCAATTATCTAAACAAATCCATGCAATGCCCATGACCACCACAGTCGATTCTGCCAGGTCGCCGTCTGTTCTGAGACAACATGTGGAGACATCACAGCCTTCCAGAAACCATTATCAGCGACCGAGGCACCACCTTCACTTCCAAGTTCATGAAGGAACTGAACTCACTCCTTGGTGTTAAGGCAAATTTCTTGACAGCATTCCACCCCCAGACGGATGGACAGACAGAGTGTGTCAATCAGGAAATTGAGCAATACCTCTGGATCTTTGTTAACCACCAGCAGAACGACTGGGCGGAATGGCTCCCTATTGCAGAATTCGCATATAACAACCATGTGCACTCCTCTACCTGCCAGACCCCGTTCTGGCTGGACTCCAGACAGGACCCCTGCCTTGGCACTGAACCAGTCCATGCCGGGACGATTGAAGCCACCTCGGACTTCATCACTCGGATGCGGAAGGCTATGGATGAAGCCCAGGCCACCTTATGGAAGGCTGCAGAAGACATGGCATGCTTCTATGATGCCCACCGCACAGATGCTCCAGAATACACAATTGGTGACCAAGTTTGGCTAGATGCACGTGACATCTCCACCAACCGCCCCACCAAAAAACTCTCTGACAAATGGCTTGGGCCCTATAAGGTTGATAAAGTCATCTCCTGCTCTGCCATCCATCTCAAACTCCCTGCCTCCATGCGTATCCACCCAGTGTTCCATGTATCCAAACTCTGCCCCTTCCAACCAGACCCAATTGCAGAGTGCACAGCTCACCCTCCACCACCTCCAATCTTACGAGGAGGTGAAGAGGAGTATGAAGTTGAGTGAATCGAGAATTCCAGGTATTTCTGCTGGAAACTCCAGTACCTAGTGAAGTGGAAGGGGTACCTGGCTTCTGACAATGAGTGGGTCCCCGAAGCCAACCTGGAAAATGCCCCAGAGGCCATTCAGGAATTCCATCAGACTCATCCGGAGGCCCTGAGATGCATTAATGCCGTGGAGTTCACATCCATACTGTTCAGGACCACCCAGTTCCTTACGGAATCTCCGATGGACCTCCCAGACTGGTTGACGCATTAACAGATTCAAGGAACAATGTATTTACAGCAAGGAAAGAAGAAAAAGGAAAAAGGGAGGAGTGGAAGACAGAACAACAACTCAGACTACTCATCGCCCTCATCCTCATCATCATTGTCTTCATCATCCATGTCATCATCCTCGTCATCATCATCATCGTTACCACCTTCACTTTCCGTTATGATGATGGGCTCCTCGGTACACTGATGCTTGATCCTGCGTCCGGATGACAGACCCCCACCAGAGGCCGGCTCAACCATTCCAGACCTGATCCCCATCTGCTCCGGACTTGGGACCGAAGGACAAGAAACCACCTGGCAAGGGACCAGGTGCCGGGCAATGGCCTGGAGAGAGTCTCTCATCTCCCCCACCAACAATGCCATCTCCTCCGTGGCCCGGGCCTGCTTCTCCAACACCTCAGCCGACCGTTTGTGCACAAGTGCGCTTTGCTCTGTGGCTACCACCAGTCGGAGCTGGGCATCTGTGGCAGGAGCACAAGCATGGCCCCGGCCCGTCGATGGCTTGGCTCTGGATGCCCCTTCATTGCCCAGTGTGCATCAAACCTTCGCCATGAAGCACGGCCAGCATGCCCACGCTCCCAGCTTGTCCTGGGGGACACAAGAGATCTGGTGCTGAATACAGCAGATGCACATGGTAGACCTGGAGGATATTGTTACCAAGTAAGTGGAACTTCACCAGGACACGGACTCACGGCTGGTTCACAGAGTCCTTGCGGACCCTTCTGGCAGTAGCCTCCACAGTAGCCTTAGCCTCCATGGCAGCCTTGGCCTCTGCAGCGGCCTTGGCCTCTGCAGCTGCCTTACAATGTGCCGCCTCAGCCGTCTTCTGCTTCACCTCCTTCTTCTGCTCCTCCTCTGCGAGCCTGGCCTCCTCCTGTGCCTCCCTCAATGCCTGCGCAGCCTCTTCACGGCAGAGACAAGCTTCTTTGAATGGAGAACGATTATTGCCTGACATGTTACGTGGCACAAGAACTCCGGATGTTTCCGCGGATCGATCCTTCCAGCCCACTAGGGACAATCGGGCTTAAGAGGGGGGTAATGTCAGAGTTCGTCCGTTTCCTGGTTAATTCCAGATTTGTTTCCAGTTTGTTTCCGGTTTTGGTTCCAGCCTGTTTCTGATTTGTCCCCATCTCTGTTTCATTTCCCCTTCATTTCCTCATTTCCTTTACTTCTGGTTCCCACACACTTACCCCTGGCCCTGTCCCTGTTCCCTCCACTTTCCTGTCCCCTGCCCGCTCCCCCTCTTGTGCCTGCCCCCCTGTAACCACCTCTCATTAAGCGATAAATCCCCCATAGTATAGGAACTATGTATAAGTAGTCCGGGGCAACATCCAGAGACTCAGCTTTGGTCTCTCAGGATTTCCACTTCTATTCCAGACTACAGGTTAGCCTCACTGTACCTATTCCCTTAATGTTAATCTCAGGATTTCCACTTCTACTCCAGACTACAGTCCGAGTACTTTCCAGTTGACTCCATGAGCTTAAGGACTGCTGTGCTTGTTTCTGCCTAGTCCCTTCCAGGCTGCTGGACTGCCTCTCTGTCCCCCCCTATCCTCGTTATCTCATTCTTGCCCAGATTCTCCTGGACTTAGCCGGACTTACACTGGACTTAGTCAGAGTTATCTGTGTTTATATTTGTTTGGTGCTCTCGTTGCAGCGTGGCCCTGACACCTGCCCTCATTGTTTCAGGGATTAACCATTGGCCCTGGGCCTAATTTTTTCACTTTATCAGGGTCCCCAGGGGTCCATCCATCCATCCCAGGCACCTCCCCCTGGTCCTGGGCCCCCATTGGGCTGGATGCCTAAATATTCTTTGGATGTACTTCATTTAATTTCCGCATTTTGGCATTTTTTTAAGATAGGATACATGTATTATGTAACTGGATACCATTTAGGAATAATTACATAATATTTGCATTAAACTCAGTCCCAAGTTACCTGCCTAGACCTGCCTAGACATGCCTAGACACCTAGACATGCCCAGACAAGCTTAGACACCCCTAGCCCCTAGACTTGCTTAGACTTGCTTAGGCACACAATTAGACACCTCCTGGTGATGGTCAACCTGTTCTAATTTATCCACTAGTAGACACACTGCATACTAAGCCCTCATGGACACATCAGGAAACTCTAATCAGATATAGCAAGCTCTAGACATGACTAGACACAGCTGATTTAGGCATGCCTAAATCAACTGCAGGGTGTCCATCAAGTCATTGTAAAACCCCTGGAGCAGCACCTGACTCTACACATCACTAGACATCACTGATTTAGGCATGTCTAAATCAACCCTGGATAGGCCTCTTCAATTCAAAGTCAATAATTAAGCTCTAGACATCATTAGACACAACTGATTTAGGCATGCCTAAATCAACCCCAGAATGCCTATCAAATAGTTAAAAAGCCTGGGAGTGGTGCCTGCAGCAGGCACAGATAGGCACACCTATTATAGGGACTTAGAAATTTTTCATCTTTTGAACACCTTTAGACACTGCCTAGACATGCCTATATAAAAACCACCTCTTAGGTCAAAGGCCAATGCAACCGGAACCCACCTAAGAGGTACCTTTTTGAGGGTGCATTAGGTGATAGCACCATTATTATTGGATTATTATTGGATCTAGACAACATTAGACACCTATTAGTACTGCCACCAGAGGTCTTGGGCTCAAAATGTTGATTTAGACACCAGTAGATGCACAGTAAGGATGATAGACACCTCTAAGGCTCCAGAAAATATCTTATTAGACATGCCTAAATTAGACCTGTAACACTCTCCAGCCAGTGAACAAACCTCCTGGGCAGTGCCTGCAGCAGGCTATTTTAGACATGCCTATATAGTGAGCTTAAAAAAAAAATTCCCAAAAATACCCTCAGGCATGTCTTAGACATGCCTATACTCAGAACACCTCTTAGGTGGTTTGCAGATGCAAACTCAAACCACCTAAGAGGTACTATTTTGAGGGTGCATTAGGTGGGGATAGCTGAATTGAGGTCATTCCACTACTACCATGACCCTGGATCCTGGGCAACCCAGAACCTCCACAAATGACAGGAAAAGAATAACAGCAGCAGTGGTAAGCACCTTTTCATGTACATTGTTATGCTCCCTCACTTCCTTTTGTAGCTGGGATCCCCACATGGGCCAGCTGAAGCAAGCTCCTTGGGTCACAGTGAGAAGCCACTGGCATCTGAGGTCTGTATTGATGGCTTTGCCTTCATATTTTCTGAAATAATGGATTTGATATATATCATTTGCAGGATGCCCATGGGCCATGGAAAATTTGTAAGACACAGAAAGCTATTGACAGTCTTGCATACATTCAAGCCAAGGCTGCACTTCAGTGGGGCCAAGGCTCAAAGACTTGGGGAAATTCATCTGCCACTAGAGTGTGGCCCATTGAAACTCAAGGACATGCAAGAGGCTGACAAGTCAGCAGACATGGAAGCAGACCAGACAGTGCACACATGAATGGACATGATCACAACTCTGGATTGCCACACACCAGCAATGTCATGAACACATTGCCTCCTGGAAGCAATTCACTTGTGTTACCCCTTTTAGAAGCTGAACCAGTTAGTTCCACCACTATCAGTCATCCCTGATTCTAACCAGTTTCAATGTGGCAGATTTGCAGGGCCCACTCAGCCATGGCACTGTGCAGCCTTTGCAGCTCCCTTATGATCCTATACTTTCCACCCAATATGAAACTTACAATGGCAGGTCACCATGTAGTGATGAATGGCGTACATCACATTTACAGTATCTTCAGATCCTCCTCCACCACCTCCCAGATGCCAGTACCATTGCATCAGAGGATGATTACCTTGGGAGCACTATTTATACATCTTTTGATGATTGGCAACAAGCTCTGGGTACAGACAACTTTGGTGACTACCTTGTTGATGAACTTTATTTTGGCCCAGTATTTAAAGATGTCACTAAGCATGCCTTTGGAGACTGTTGTATTGCTGAAGCTGCAGTCACAAACTTCTCCAAGGAGACATTCAAAAATGTTTGTTGAGTCACTCACTCATTGTTTATCCATACTGCCCAGTCTATGGATGGGTCTGTATTCTGGGGAACTGGTGGTGCTGTAACAAAAATACCTGACATAATTCAATCAGCCTTTGCATACTGTCCTGTGCACCATGATCCAGGACTAATCAATAAGGCTTTGGTTGATGTCATGAACATGGCCAAGCAGACATATGAGTGAAACAACAAGGAGGTATGTCTCTCAATATTCTTCTCCTGAAAGTGCTTGCTAAATCAATAATTCCTCATAGGTTCCCTCTCCATCATACAAAACCACTGATTCAACATCTTCCCCACTCATGGATTCAACAACATCCATGTCCACTGATCCAGCAACTTTCCCACTTCCTGATTCAGCAGCTTCCTCATCCACTGATTCATCTTGCCCACTCAGTGATTCAACTTCTTTCCCAGCTCTTGATTCAACATCTTCCCCACCTGTTGATTCAATGTCTTTCCCACTCACTGATTCAATGTCTTTCCCACTCACTGATTCAATGTCTTTCCCACTCACTGGTTCAATGTCATTTCCACTTGCTGATTCAGCACCTTCCCCACTCACTGATCCAATGCCTTCCTCACTTCCTGATCCAGCAACCTCCTTGTCTGCCAATTCAAGATCTTCCCCAATGTCTGCCCTGGCTGGAAATCCAATGTCCCTTGCAGCTGCTGGCCCTGCCATGCAAGTGGATGCTCCTAAGCTCATAATTCCCACACCTTCATTGATCAAACCTTCTGCCACTTCAAATATTCATATTCCAAACTCTCTCCCATCTGTCTTTGTCCCTCCACCAACAACATTGATTACAAATCAAGGAGCACATGCCCCAGAACCTTGTACAATGGCAGAAGTAAATTTTCTCACCAAACTTGCTGAGGCTTCTATCAGTGACTCTGAGTTAGAGGATGGTGACAGTGAATCAGAGTTCCTCAAATCTGAATTTGAAGATGATGCTGATGAAATGTTTGATGATGTCAATGATGGAGGAAGTGACGTGGCACACAAGAGCTGGTCTCAACCAACATGCTCTCAGAGATCAAAGCAGGGCCAAAAGGCCAAATGTGCCAACTCAAAGAAGGGTCGCACAACTGTCAATGTTCATGACCTTCAAGCTGAAGTCATGAACCTTCAGGCCCAAGATGTCCTTGAAATGCAAATATGAGATGATGCTGTCCACCATGATAAGGTTCTAAATAATGGGCCATTCTCATTAGCCCAAAAGAAGGTTTCTCAGGCTCTGTGGGGACAATATGTGCAGGCCATAAATTGGCTGGCAAAAGATTGGGCTGTAAAGCCCTCAAGGATTTTTTCTGAAGGAGGTGTGGTCATGCCAGTCCCACCTCCCTGAAGTGAAAGCCTGTGGAATGCTTTCCTCCATTCTGAAAAGGACAAATGGCTACCAGACAGTATGGAACAAGTTGTTTATGACAGCCTTTCTTGTGAGACTACACTAATTTAGCCCAATTGTAAGAGAACCCTTGGGTGATTGGAACTGTCAAATGAAGCAGGAATATAAAAATCTGTTCTGTGGTCTTGGTGATGACAAAATTGCCAAAAAGAAAGAGAGCCTTCTCAAAGCTCTACACAAGAAGAGGGGCAACTGGGACTTTGACCAAGCTGAGAAGGGTCAATGTGGGGCAATAATCGCTAGGAATGCAGAGATCTTGAAAAAGAAAGTACACACACTTGTGCACTGATCACAGCAATGAAGTCCTTGATGTGGTTCACAGGCACTCCACCTGCACACCTTCTCAAGCATAGCCCTCATGGCATTTCTTATTAATGAAGATTTGGGAGATGGGCACATGATGGCACAGAACTGCACAATTACTGGATTGCCAGAACTCATGCAAGCCCTCAATCCTTTAGGTGGATATTCTCAAGTCACTTATTGATGTTGTACAAACTGCAAGGTATATTATTTTCTGTTTCCTCTTAGACAGAATAGCAGCTAAGTCAATATCAAATCAAGCCATGTAAACAAGGCTACAGGCACATTTGAAACCTCCCAGGTCATTGAGGAACAGAAGTGCAAGGCTTTGCTGAACCAAGATACTGCCCATGCCACTTTATCATTTTTCATGAAACCAATATTGGGTATGTATAATAGATGTTTGTTTTCCACATTGGTTCCCCTATTTAGCACATAACTATTTGCAGAACCACATGGCATTGGTTCCCAGAACACCCAGAAAGGTGCTACCTGGGTGTTCCCAGGGAAGCAGCTTGGAATCAAACTGTGCTCCAAGAAATTTACCATGATGAATTGGCCCGATGAACTGCCAGTCCTTACACCTGAACGATCTGAGTACTCAAAGGAAGACTTGGTCCCATTTATCAAAAATAGTGCCTTTGGTTCAACATGCAATTTGCATGTTCAGAAGTGGAACTCTTGTGCATCTTTTATTATCTTACCCTTATAGTTATTGATATACCTGGGATTATATTGCAGCTAGCAAGTATTCTGGTGATGAAGACAATTACCCGCTGATTGAAAACAGGCAAGGGGATGTTCTTCTGCACGTCTGTGATCTTAAAAGATGGACTTCTGTAAAATGTGGAGCACATAAATGAGACCAAGTAGCCAAGAAACCTTCTCATTCTGACCCCAATCTTTCTGGTGATGGCTCTACTCACTTGAGGTCTCATCAGTGCATTTGCCATCATTCTCATTCTCATTCTTGTTCATGCTCTCAGTCCTATCATGATACCAATTGTCATTCTCATTCATGCTCTCAGTCCTATCGCAATACTAATCATCATTCTCATTCATGCTCACAGTCCTTTCGCAATACCATCATCGCTCTCATTCCCACTCCTGTTCCCATTCCACTCCCATTCTTGATCCCATCATTGTTCTCAGTCCCATCATCATTCTAATGTGCAATCATGGTCCCAACCCTGAGGCAACCCAAGTAGGGCAGAGGTGCCCACTCAAAGAGCTCAACCGCAACCACAACCATGACTACAGCACAAGGATCCTCCAGCAAATACCACTATCTCAGCTTCGGGTGCTGCTGGCCCATCACTAATCCAATCATCTGAATCCACATACTCAGAGCCAAGAGATAGAGGAAAGATACAGGTATTGGACATGGATGGACATATACCCTCTGCAATGGTGTCTAAGACATCAGCTAGTGTATCTCCAGAAGGTAGCATTGCAGACAGCACTTGGACACTGCACTCAGAGGCAACAATGACAACTGCAACAGTGAAGTCATCTTCATCCAAAAAATCATCATCTTCTGGTCATTTGCAAGGTTTGCAAACCACAGCTCAAGGCATGTCATCAATCATAGAGGATGAAGAGATGGACACTGGCCATCATTATCCCCACCATACAAATAAGGATCCTATCTATCATGAGGCTGGTCAACCCCATGCTGAGCCAAAGTTGACTCAATTCCAGCCCATCTATCATACCTCAACAACCAATCATGGCCCTTCTGATGTTTACTGTTCACCATCACCAACTTGTCAATATTGAACTCCACACTCTCCATCTTGATCATTGAAGTTCTCTCCTGGGTATCCACCATGTCATTCACCATTACCTATGGCCCCTGGCCCAAATTCATGCCCTGATCCTGATATCAACCCCTCTGCATTGGACAGCTGTGATAACCCCAAGATGGATCTACCATATCGTAAGGAGGCTATTCTTACAAATGCCTGATACATAGCAGATGAAGGTCCAGTTACACATGGAAGATCAAACTCACATTCATTCTATGGTGCTGATAGGGCACAACATGACAAGGTCTATGACTTTGGCCCCAAATTCATCACAGGTCTCATGAACCCTCCCACTGGCACCATGAGCCCCTCATCATGATCCTCATGAACCATCTCATCCTGAATCTCTCGATCCATCTCATTGTGATCCTCGAGAACCATATTATCCCAATTCTCATGATCTGTCTCATTGTGATACTCACAATCCATCCAGGCCATGCTATAGTATGGATATATCAAACATGGTATGGTACCATGTTTAATTCATATATCAAACCTGGTAACTACCACCTGTGGTAACTTACCATCCCTGATATATCAGGATATATCAATACTGCTGGTATCCCAAAATGGCTCAACAGCATCATTCCCTCCCTTGTCACTGTCTATATAAATATTAATTTCCTTATTGGGAATTCCCATATTGGGAATTCCCATATCAAGAATTCCCATATCAAGATTCAATATAATAATGAACTTGTATTTTTTTGGTGCACCCACAACTTAAGAGTAGCAAAACTAAGCTATGTAATGATGGATGAAAGGCAGAGAGATAGCTACTTCCTATGCAATGTCAGCATGTGGCCAAGTACCCACGAGACTTCTTTCATGGCTGCAGTCCACCGTTTAGTCTCTTTCACATTATGTAGACTTGCATTCCTCCACCATGCCAAAGCCATGACATGTAGGAGCAAACCATTATTACCTCCAATGCACAATATAGACCAATCTCCTTGACCATTTGAAGGGAGAAATTCATTGCTATTGGGCTTCTTAACCCTCCAAGTTGGCTGGCAGGCTGCCCACCATTCATGCCATTTATCACTGTATGCCTTCAATCCTTTGGCATCAGATAGATTGGGCATCCAAGTGAGGCTTTGAGCATGCTTGACCCAATTGTGGATAGCAATTGGATGGTTTTTGGAAGTGAGCCTGGATGGCGACTGTTCAAGTATATAAGTCAAATCAGTATTAAATCAATGATTACAGTGAATGTGCACATAATACATTCTCTTCAGAATTGGCAAGATCTTCCTCAAGTGAGGCCCAATTGGCAAGGAGGATACCCCAGTGCTTTGAGGCCACCAGCGAATCTGCATGTTCCAAATGCTGAGCATACCAGCTCTCTTCAGCACCCGGAGTCTTTGCAGCATCTATGGATGATTTTTTGCTAACAGCAACAGTGGCCAGTGACTTAGGAATACTACAATCCGGTCTCTTATGCTCTGTAGAGTCTTGCAACAATAGGACTGCAGGGTCTCACAATGATGGAGCCATAGAGTCCTGCAACAACAGGGCTGTGGAGTCTTGCAACAAAGGGACTGTCAAGTCTTGCAATGACAGGGCTGTATAGTCTCACAATGACAGGGCTGTTGAGTCTCATTGCAATGAAGGGACTGTAGAGTCTCGCAATGATGGGGCTGCAGAGTCTCACAATGACAGGGTGGTTGAGTCTCGCCACAATGAAGGGACTGTAGAGTCTCACAATGATGGGGCTGTAGAGTCTTGTAGTGATGGGACTATAGCCTCTTGCAATGATGGGACTGTAGAGTCTCACAACAATGGGATGACAGAGTCTTGTGACAACAGGATTGCAGAGTCTTGCAATGATGAGACAGCAGGGTTGGGTAAGGTTTCAATAACTGTGTGCTTTTTTGAATGAGGGGGGGACTGTGTTCCTGACACTCTGGATGTGCGTGCCTTACGCTTGGCACCATAGCATCACTGATTATTTTCAGGATGTGGTGGAGCTCCTGTACCATGTGTGACATGGGAATCAGAATGCTGAGAAACAAAAGGGGGGTTGAGGGGTCAGAAGCTTCCAAAAGAGGCATTCCCAATGAGGAAATCCCTGTGGTTCCTGGCAACTTGGGGTCAGTTGCTGACAATGACAATGTTTTCTGCATCAACAACAGCACTTTGGTCTTAGACAAGAAACCAGTGGCAAGGTGGGGACTCATGGAACCCCATACAGCTGGTGTAGGGGAGCAGGAAACCACACACGAATAATGATTGAAGGTGACACATTCACCCTTGCTGTTGTGGTCACTGCTGTCAGAGTCCTCATTGTCAGCACCACCATCATCAGCATCATGATCCTTGTCCTCAAGGTCATTTTCAGTGCTGAACTCCTTGGCCTTGTGACTGGGTGGTAAAGTATTGGTGGAGAGGGTTGAGGAATGAGAATGATCTCAAGATGAAATTGGACTCAGATTGCAGGCATCAGGCACAGACGCAGTAGCTGCACCATCAGCAGCAGCCTCCAGCAGTGCCACCTCTGGAGTCAATGATTTTGCCAGCATTGGGGATTGTGAGTCCCAGATGTCTTGAGCTGTTGAAGGGTTTTATTAGTGAATTGTCATAGAGTCAATGAAGACCATGTATGAAAGACTTGATTCACAAACTCAATGAATTTGGGCATTACAACATTGGCAAAAATGTTGTGCACATAGCTGCTGAAGTCAAGCAGGTGATCACTGGAGATCTCTCCTTTATGAATACTAGAGCACCATAAATATGGTTAGGAAATTTGACCTGATGTACAGATATCACAATACAAACAGGCTGGTTACTATTTCACCTTTGGAAGCAGGCAAGGGTCCTCCAACAATGATGGAGATTGCAAATCTGGTATGCTCAGTGACAACAGTGGCCACCTGCTGCAGGTATGGATATATGTGATTGATAGCACTGTAAAAATTTCATTAAGCCATGAGTAGAGAATTATTAATTGCTGAGGGCTTACTTTTGGAATTGTTCTGGAGACTGTGAGCCAACCAGTTGAACTCAGTTGTACTCAGCCATCGCTTCCTTGTATTGTGCCTCACACACATTTTGGATCTTTGCATGAACTTCATCTGACTCCTTCTCCCACATTTCTTTGGTCAAGGCCTGTGACAACAACAACGAAACCTTGCTGAAAAGCTTGTTTTTGGGTCCCATTTTGCCCTTGTCTTGGGCCAGCATTCAGCGACTAGTGGGCAGATTTTTGACTTATAATATATTGATGAATAGACATGCTCGATTTGGGGCATTTTTGGCTTCACCTTTGCAGCTGGTTTAACTTTCTGCACCATGAGAAGATTGGTGGGATTGACAGTAGGGAAAGGATTGTGAGTAATGGTCTTTGAGTTTGATGTGTTTAAGTCATCATATTTGGCTGCAAACCAGCAGGCCAGAGACTGTAAATAGTCAATATGACTCAGTAAAATTTCCACTACTCGAAACAGAGCACAAACATACATACCTCTTTTCTAAGAATAATGGCCTTATTCTTTTTTAATATACCCTCCTCATCCACAGGCTCGAT
This sequence comes from Hydnum rufescens UP504, assembly GCA_014904985.1. Taxonomy (NCBI): domain Eukaryota; kingdom Fungi; phylum Basidiomycota; class Agaricomycetes; order Cantharellales; family Hydnaceae; genus Hydnum; species Hydnum rufescens. Next base: position 65,302 of record MU129059.1, read on the forward strand.
AAAAACCATCATTGCATCAGGCTCAACTTTAATGTCAAGGCTCCAGTGATATGTCTCAAACCAGCAGTGATAGATATTCTCAAGAAATGAAACCTTAGTTTTTGTGACCACAGCAGCCCAGTATGATGGTCCACATTCATGGAGCCAATTTAATCAGCTGGTATCCTCAGCCCATGGACAAGGTGCCATGGTGAAATGAGTGGAGATGTGAGATCAAATGTGGTTATTTCCATCCATCCACATTCAAGGCACATGCAATGTTGTTCAATGAAGTTGGTCTCCAGGACACATGCACTATGGTGGTCAATGTACCGATTCCAAATACTAATGATATCCCAGTGGTACCACCACTCAGTTGTAAGTAAAAAGCCATCTCATTATGATTCAGTCCACTAACTGCACACCATTTCTTTACAGTATCCACCCAAATTTCTCTGCTTAGCCAGGTGATTTCTGAACTCACTGCTGCTATAGAGACGATGAATCTGTCCCTTGAGATGGCAACTCCTATTCCCCCATCACTTTCCATGATTAATGGCACACCCATTCCTGATGTCATACCCCCCACTGAGCCCAACGAGGAGCCTATGGCTGGACCCAGCATCAGGCCCATGGCCCAGTGTATGATGAATTTCACCAATTCTGTGGCTATCCCTAGTCCTGCACTGATTCCCCCTTCAAGTCCCCAACCAAATGCTGGTGGCATAATTGGGTCACAACCTGCAGTATTGCTCACAAATCTGCCAATGTCTCAAGAGACTATGGAAGCATCTTTGGGTAGGCACTGGTACCTTGTCATGAAAGGCTTGCAAACTGGAGTATTCCACTCATGGTGCATATGAGAATGCCATCCATTTTACTCAACTTGACTTAATGCAATACACAGGGAAACAATGTCACCACTTGTGATTGGCATGTTGCATTCTGTCTATTATCGTGTCCCAAGTGCAGCAGTTGGATGGATTAGATATGGGAATGCACTTCAGGGCAGACATGTAGAAGTAATTTCTCCTTATATTAGACCTTTTACTTCCCATGTGCTTGTTTCCTGATTACAACAATAATGAATCCCCATGTGTGAGATGTGAAATTGAAGGCATTTGACCCCAAGGTCTAAATTCTTCTTCAAATCACTCTCAAATGACACTGGTCTGTACTATTTTGGGTGCTATTTGGGGATTTCATGAAAATTTGAGGACTGTGATATCCCCTACTGTACCACTTCAAGTTGATAAGGAAATCTATTTTTCAGAAACTGCCTTCTGAACCCTGATAAAGTTTGGAGGGCATTTCTGGGTCAGAAAAAGTTGCTGTGACATGTGACCAAAGCTACAGTTGAAGGATATCCTATGAGTAAACCATAATAAATTACTTTGGTCTGTGATAGGATTCCTAGTGAATCTGCAGAGCTTTGGCCTGAATTTAGTGGGATTACTTAGACTGCTCTCTACCTATTATGCAGCAGCTCACTCCTATTATCTTATGCCGGCCCAGCTTCATAGGAGTCCCAATTTCCTATTTGAGGGTGATTAAATTAATGTATTGCCTCATATTTATGGTCACCCATAAATCCTTTACAGCAATACATTCTGTCTCATCCATATATCTATGGACAGCCGATGAATGGTGGTGAGCAGGGATTAGTAGAGTGGAATCAAATTTCATTGGTATATCATGGGATTCTCTGTGAAAATTTCTTTTGACCACCACCAGCATCATCGTCGCTTGCTTCTTCCATGCCTCCTCAGCCTTTCCTCTTTCCTCACCATTGGCTTAGCTTGGTCTTCATTGTCTTGTCTGTTCTGCTTCTTACCTATTCTGCACCTTGCCTGGTCTATACCTTGCCTGTCTCCATGTTGAGTGTTCTACACTGCACCTAGTAAGTCCATTGTTAAGAATCTCTATCCCATTCTGACTACCCTTTGCCTGTTCTACACCTTGCCCAGTAAGTCCATTGTCTAGAATCTCTATCCTGTTCTGACTACCCCTCAGCCATTCTACACCTCACTTAGTTAGTCCATCATGAAGAATCTCTATCCTGTTCTGAGTACACCTTGCCTGTTATAACCTTGTGTAGTAAGTCCATTGCCTAGAATCTCCATCCTGTTCTGACTAACTCTTGCCCATTCTGTGCCTTGCCTAGTCAGTCCATTGTGGGGAATCTCTACCCCATTTTGATGACCCCTTGCCTGTTCTACACCTCACCTAGTAAGTCCACTGTGAAGAATCTCTATCCTGTTCTGACTATGCCTCGCCTGTCCTACACCTTGCCTAGCAAGTCCATCATCTAGAATTTGTGTCTCATTCTGATTGCTCCTCACCTGTCTACACATTGCATAGTAAGTCCATGTGAAAATCTCTCTATATTGTTCTGACTAGACCTCATCTGCTTGACACTCCACCCAGTCCATACCTCACCTGTCTACATGTTGCACACCCCCAATCTTGCCTTGTAAGTCCAATGCAGATAATCTCTATCCTGTTCGGATGATGGGGTTGGATAGGCTACTATGTCTGGCCATGTCACGGTCTTCTGTTTGATTCAAGCTTCATGAGTATGCTTCAAATATTATTTTCTTAGTGAGCATGGTACTGATCCAATTAAGAGGGATCAAACCTGCAGATCTCATAGTCTTGTAGTGGAGTAGTATCTAGTATAGAATCAGAGCCTGTAGCAAGGCCTTAGGTCCAGGATGGGGACATTGGGCTGAGGTGGATCCCTTGCTGAGGGGGAACCTATGACTTAGGAAAGTGAGAGTCCCTAGGGACATGCCATATTGATAGCCCCCTGGTAAGGGGGTTACATGTCTGCCAGGCTCCTGGTTGTCATTGGAGGCTTGCTTAACTATACAGGAGCCAGATGTGTTGGCACTTATCTGCTACTCTGCAGGGCCTTTGCTAAGGGGGGGGGGTGATATCTTGCAGATACTATACTGCTCTATACCACTCTGCACAGCCCCTGCTAGGGGGGCAGGGGTGATATATTATCCTGTAGATACTGTTATGTATGATTTGTATGCCTAGGGTAGGAATGGATCTTGTTTTTGCACTGCCACTACCCAAGTTGTGATGATTCGTTCAGACTACATGTTCTTACCTTGCTCAAGACCTCTACATGCCATGAGGTAGACCTAAGTCTAACCCACTTGTTCTTGCCAAACCAGATACCATTACAACTCATGTTGTGATCTCTACCACCAGTTCCAGGACACATACCCCACAAGTTGTCTGACCTTTTCAGCAGTCTCAGTTCCCTTCTGTGCCTCTTGACACACCATCCTGGGCACCAGGCAGTATTCATATTGAGGATTATGACCCCAGTAATGGTAATCACCACCTCATTGGCAAAACCAAGAAGACATCTGGAAATAAGTGTTATACCGCTGCTGTGAGTACTGCAGAAGTTTAGTGGTAGATCCCTTCACTGAGGGCACATAACAGGATGATCCACTGCTTGAGTGGACGTATGTTCGGGATGAATTTCTCGACATGCTTCTATGATATGATGGGTGGGGTGACTCACTGCTTGTCAGTGGATGTCCATCCTGCCAATTACCTGGCATCAGTGGGATGTATCAATGTGTTGAGTGCTTCAATCACAACATGGTCTGCAAAGACTGTTGTCTCCAATGACACCATCATCTCCCACTGCATCACATAAATGTATGTTGATTTATAGTTGCTTCATCAGTGACAGTGCTTACTCTCTACACATTTTAGGTATGGAATGGTAGATTTTTTGAATGTACCTCACTTGCTGCCATGGGCCTCAAAGTCTATCTTGGCCATACAAACTGTCCAATGACAAAAGAGCCATCATTGTTCACCATCATTCACACCAATGGCATCCATTGTGTGAATGTACTCCTCTGCGGCTGTGGTGCCACCATTCACCCATGGTACCAACTTCTGTGCTGCAGCTGGTATCCAGCCACAATTCATCAGCCACAAACATGCATGACATTCATTGTATTGAACCACTTCCACCTCCTAACACTTCAATATAAACTCTCAGCAACCCATTTCATCACTGCTCTTGTGCGTGAGATGGACAATATGGGCTTGATGTCTGTGAAAGTACGTTCTTCACATTCCTAACTAGACCTTACACTTATATCTGTATTCCAAGGATCGATATGTCAGTTTCCTGCAAATGTCATGTGAATGGCATCATTTGATGATGCTCAAAAGAGCAGGGCATGGCCATGAAGACTCTGGGGTCAAAGGGATGCAGCTAGGTGAGCTTGCAGTCCTCTGCCCAGCTTGTCCACACCCTGAGATCAATCTGCCAAGGGGTTGGGAATCCAGTCCCCCTTCAGATTCATGAGTGATGGGATTCAGAAGTTCAGGATGATTTGATGCTTATATCCTTGAAATTTTTAGGTTTATCTATCATCTTCACATTGCAGCCAATGCCAATTTCCACATGAAAAATTGTTTCAAACCCAGAAAATGCATTGATGCCAGCCTAGGGACAGGGTTGGCCTACTTTGTTGAAGACTATGAATACAAGACATTCCTTCTAGGTTATGTCTCTGAGAAGGATGTAAGTTTGTAGCTTCTCATGTATAGTGTTGACAAGGCTGATCTGATCTATTCATTAGATCTCAACATGTAGTGGGCTTGCTGCTCCAGACCTTGCCAATACCAGGAAGTCAACAGTATAGAAGGGTTGGGAGCTCTGATGACTGTCAAATCAAAATCTGGTTCAGCCAGTGTGTAGATGGGAGACTGTGTTTCTGTTTATTCAAATGGGTTGGTTCACTTCAATGGTTGATCACTCTCTACAAGATGTGTATGTGTTTATTGGAGAATGGAATGTGATATGGACTAGCTATAGTCAATGATATATCATAGATGCTTATAGGAAGGCTTATATGTGGGGATGCTTGTAGAAAGGCTTATACATGTTCGTGTTGTGTTTGTTTGTTTACTGATATTTATGTGTCCTTGTTTATGTCCTCCTGGTCAAAATGCGGATATCTGTGGGCTATAGAATGGTAAGTGCTTGGTTAGTTTTGTTAGTATGCTTCAATCTTCTTTCCTGACTTGTATTTCATTATGCTTACTTATTCCTTGGATGTCCAGCAACTCTAACCTTAGGTTCTGCAACTATCCTTGGCTTCAGTATTTCGCATAGATGGCTTCCAGTAGCTTGGTCTCAACAACCTTGAAGATGACTTAGCTCCAGATGGCTTTAGATAGATTGTTCTTTAGATTATAAGCAGAATTGTAGACAGTAGTAGACAGTGGTTGATTTCCAGAGTGAGGAGATGGGGGAGTACAAGAAAATCTGCTAGCTTATATACCTATCTGAAGGTGGCTGTGCATGGAGCAAGAACAAAAGAGTAATAAAGCTATGAGATCATAGTGATGTCATGGGGGAGTCATAGTGGAGTAGAACAAAAGAGAAATAAAGAAATGATGTCATAATGTGGTCATAGCTGAGTCATCCATAGAGTGTGATGTCATAGTGATGTCATTCATAAAGAGAACAAAAGGATTCATAAAGGAAATGATGTCACTAATTTGCTGAGCTTGTGGAGTAGTTGGAGCATGATGTCACTGGTCTTGTGATGTGTCTTGGAGCTCATGGGAAGTGAAATTAAGGGACATCTCCGGGTTTTGGAGATTAATCTGAGCCTAGTCCAGTGGTTAAGGTGTTTTTGTTACTGGTTAAAAAAAGGAACAAGTGCATGGTGTGGGATTCGATGCAAGGACAGCAGTTTGTATCCTTAATAGGTGTTCTTGGTATCATTCGATGCGTATTTTTAACAGCTTTCTGACCGCAGTGGTTTTGAGCAGATTGGATGCGAACTGACAGAGAAATTCGTAAAATACTGATGGGTGTTGATTCTGATGGTAATATCATTCTGTAGAGTTCAGTTTTAATCTGTTCTTCACGTGCTCAGTACCGTTGGATGCGAATTTTTTATATCTTTCTAGGCATGGTTGTTCCGAGAGGATTGGATGTGAACTGACAGATAAATTTGTTTTTTACTGGAAATCCCGGATTTTGATAGTAAAATTGGCCTGGAGAGTGCAGTTTTCATCCATTCGACTTGTGTTTGGTATCATTAGAAAAAGTGTGAATCATGGCTTTCCAAGTGTTATATGGGCGTACCTCTCCGATTAAAACTGACAGAATTATAGAACGAATTTGGTTTCTGCATGTAGCCATAATTAATTGTGTAATTGGTCATGTGATTGTCCAATGGCTGGAAGTGGTGTAATTTCACATTTTCTGATACTGGATGTTTTTATCTTCCACAATGAGCTTACATATGACAGGTGTCAGTGCATCAGTATGCACATGTCAAGGATGTATTTGTCTGCTTGGACTAGGTGTCAGGGCCATGCTGCAACAAGAGCACCAAACAAATATAAACACAGATAATTCTGACTAAGTCCGGTGTAAGTCTGGCTAAGTCTGGGAGAATCTGGGCAAGAATGAGATAATGAGGATAGGAGGGGATGGAGAGGTGGTCCAGCAGCCCAGAAGGGACTAGGTGGAAATGAGCACAGCAGTCCTTAAGCTCACAGAGGCAACTGGAAAGTACTTGGACTGTAGTCCAGAGTAGAAGTGGAAATCCTGAGAGACCAAAGCTGAGTCTCTGGATGTCGCCCCGGACTACTTATACATAGTTCCTATACTACAGGGGATTGATCGCTTAATGAGAGGTGGTTACAGGGGGCAGGCACAAGAGGGGGAGCAGGCAGGGGACGGGAAAGTGGAGGGAACAGGGACAGGGCCAGGGGTAAGTGTGTGGGAACCAGAAGTAAAGGAAATGAGGAAATGAAGGGGAAATGAAATGGAGGTGGGGACAAATTGGAAACAGGCTGGAACCAAACCGGAAACAAAACTGGAATGAACTGGGAAACAGATGAACTCTGACATTACCCCCCTCTTAAGCCCAATCGTCCCAAGCGGGCTGGAAGGATTGATCTGCGGAAACATCCAGAGGTTTTGTGCCACGTAACATGTCAGGCAATAATTGTTCTCCATTCGAAGAAGCTCATCTCCACTGTGAAGAGGCTGCACAGGCATTAAAGGAGGCACAGGAGGAGGAGGCCAGGCTCACAGAGGAGGAGCAGAAGAAGGAGGAGGCAAAGCAGAAGGCAGCCGAGGCAGCACGTTGTAAGGCAGCTGCAGAGGCCAAGGTGGCCATGGAGGCTAAGGCAGCTGCGGAGGCTAAGGCTACCACAGAGGCTACTGCCAGGAGGGTCTGTGAGGACTCTGCGAACCAGCCGTGAGTTCATGTCCTGTTGAAGTTCTGCTTACTTTGTAACAATATCCTTCAGGTCCACTGTGTGCGTCTGCTGTATTCAGCACCGGATCTCCTGTGTCCCCCAGGACAAGCCATGTAATAATGCAGCTCTCAACTTCGAGAAGCTGCGGTATTCATTGTCATTTGACAAGGTGGATTTGACAGATCTGTGAATAGGAGAGAAAGGATAATCCAACTGTTCTAAGCACTGGCTGTGAACAGGAGGGCCATGAATGAAGCTAAGCACTGGCTTCGCTTCGGGTGTGGGAGAAATGTGAGGAGAGGAGAGGATGGGGAAGGGGAAGTGGTAGTAACTGGCCAAAGGGCTCAGTTACTATCTAAGGATGAAGTGGCGGGTTAGCTAACTGACTGGAAGCAGGCACTTACCTAGTAGAGTTGTGCTCGTATGCAACTCTCCTGTATCCGTCTCTGCCCCATGCTCTATGGTGACAGATCATGTGCCTTGGTGCGGTCAAATCATCATGCGACTTGGTTGCGGGGTAGTGGCACGGTGGCGTTAGTTTCACAGGTCTTGTGAGAACGAAGAGGTCTGGGCAAGAAGATGATTTGATTCTGGCATGACCAGGACTTAGAATCCTCATGGCCACGCTATTATGTAAGATACAATATGAGATGGACTACTATGTACATACGTAGTATGGCCCTATATTCCAGTGCCCCCCAGCATGGCGTTAGGAGTCTGAAGGGAGGATGCCCATATCCTCAAGATCTAGATCATCCAGCATGATCTTGTAGCGCTTGAACCATCTGTTCCACCGAAATTGTTCACCAGCATATGTGCCACGAGCAGTAAGGGAAGTGGGGTCGACTCCCGGGGTAGTTTGAGCAAGCCATTTGAGCGTTGTTCAGTGGGGGCCCCCATAAGGTATCTGGACATTGAACTTGACCAGGTCCTGATAGGATAGGTGCCTTCTAAGCAAGGCGTCCAATTTTAGCGTGGCTTCGAGCAGTTCCCTTGTGTTGAATGCAGGGAGTCGGCCTAGGTACTCGATTTGCCTGGCCAGGAATGTCAGGAGCTCCTGAGGAGTGAGCAGATACCTGGACATTAAACTTTGAGACAACCCCTGAACCCATGGGGGCCTTTGGGATGGAATAGTGTAGCCAGGTCGACAGACTTGAAGCTCATGTCTGGGGGTCACAAGGGGCTGCCTTTTATCAGGACGAGCTGGGGAGGTGGGCAGAGCTCCAGCCTGTGGCGGATTCTCGTGGCTAGCACTTCGAGTACTCGCTTTGAGACTTTGGGGCCCCACGGGCGATAGAGGCTTTCATCATATTGTTGGGCATGTGCTGATGGCTCAGACAGATAGAACTTGGTGGCTAGTTTCTGGCTTTCCAATGCTCTACGTGCATGGTCCCTTTCCATGAAGACAAGGGTGAGACGGGGCTCCTGATAGAGCCATTGCTTAACCCCCAATCCATATCATTCGAGGAGTTCCTCCTCCAAGCATTCCTCTGACTTAAGGTACACAAACGGGTAGAACTCCACTGGGAATTGGTCCGTTTGCATATCTAGTGGTCCTCAGACCTCATCAGGGTCCTCCGGCTGAGAAGATTCAGTCGCCATCCCTGGAGCTTCCTGGGTTGAGGGACTGACATCTTCAGGTAGGGTGAAGTCGGAGGTGTGAAGCTGCTCGTTGTCCTCGTAGGGTGTGAGTTCCTCTTCAGGGTAAGTAGCAACGTTTGCGCGAGGCCTAACGCGACGCTCTTGTGGCGATTCAGAGCATGGTCGTTGCAGGGACCCCGTGGCTGTGGCAACGTACGGATCGTAGTCCTCCATGCACATGAGTAGCACTGGGGGGGCGCCATGAGATCGCAGGGCGGGGTCGATTAATTGTGCTGCCAGCTTGTACCGAAACTGTGGCTTGGGTGGCAATTCGGGCTGGTGCCATTCAAATCCTCTACATTCGACCCATTCCTGGCATAAGGGGTAGTTTTGAAATAGGAATGAGGGAGGAGGGGTAGCCTCTTTGTGATTGGCCCATTTAGTCAAAGGTAATGTTTCTGCACCAAGGCATTCCTGCAGCTCATTCAGGATCGGTAAGTACCCTCCTTTGTGGGCATGTGATAGCCAGTGCACGAGGCCTTCCAGATAGTTCTCCTTGGGGGACCTTGAGGTGCGCGAAAATAGGATGGGTGGTGACAATAATATGGGCCTGTTGTCCTCGTTTCTCGTGGATGCTCCTTCTCCATCACCCATATCTCTTCCAGTGGATTCACGAGTCGTTGTCACCCTAGGTCCATCAGACATTTCTCGAAGGACTCGCAGATCAGTTTTTGTGCGTAGGCGTCCCGTAAATCCCGATGGGGGTGCTTGGTCTTGACCTCTTTCTCGGCATCCATCCATAGGGGCAAGTACTGTGTAGTACCACGGGGGTAGAGCTCGAGACCAGGTGTTTTTTTTTCTATGGCCATTGACCATACGGGAGCCCCCAATTCGGCGAGTCCTCTGCCAATGAGAACAGAGCGATGGTCATGGCTGGAGACGATTAGGCCTGTGAGGCAGGTGGTAGTTCTGAAGTGTGGGGGCCTGAATTGCTCCCTGAAGCAGAACAGGTAGAGGATAACTCGGAAAGCGAGGGTCACGAATCCTGTAGCATCAAGTACGCGCCTTCTGAGCTCCTGCGCAACATGCGCTGCTTTCCATGCTGGGGCGGGGGTCACTCCTTGTTGGAGCAGGTACTGCCAGGACAACCCGAAGTGCCAGTCCTGATCATAACTGGATGGCAAAATAATGTGAAAGCAGGCCATCACCTGGTCTATGCACCTTATCCATCATAGCATCATCTCTCCGGCTGCACAAACTTTCTGGAGGAATTTTAGGGAGAGGGAACCTAGGTTGGGATTCGGGCCCCACGACTGTAGAAGATGGACGTGTGGGTCAAAAGTAAACTGTGGGACGTCGAGGGGGATGAACGCTCGATGCAGTGGGAAGGTGTAAATCTTCGGGAGTAACTGGGTTCAGTATGTCCATTCAAATTTCCCTAGTCATCCCCACTTGTCTAGGTGCTCCCAGCGGTAGCCATGGGGATCACTCGCGAATGGGGGCAACCCTTGCACACGGGGGTAGGGCCCAGCAAGGTTCAAAGTGTTGAGGCAGTATACGAAGAAGCGGCTGCACCGTTGGGTTCAGAGATATTCAGCTGGATGGCGTTCCGGGTTGTCCTCCTCATCCCCATACTGGGCATAGTGGAGGTCCATGGGATCTGTATTATCCCCAGTATAGAAGAAGGGTTGGGAGCTCCAATGACTGTCAAATCAAAATCTGGTTCAGCCAGTGTGTAGATGGGAGACTGTATTTCTGTTGTTATTTGTTGGGTTGGTTCACTTCAATGGTTGATCACACTCTGTAAGACGTGTATGGTGTTCAGTGGAGAATAGGATGGGATATGGACTAGCTGTAGTCAATGATATATTGTTTGGGATGCTTATAGAAATGCTTATACGTCTGTGATGCTTGTAGGAAGGCTTATACGCCATGTGGGATGCTTATGGAAGGTTTATACGTTGGGATGCTTGTGGAAAGGCTTATATGTTGTTCGTGTTGTGTTGGTCTGTTTACTGATATTTGTGTATTCTTGTTTATGTTCTCCTGGTCAAAATGTGGATATCTGTGGGTTATAGACTGGTCAGTGCTTGGTTAGTCTTGTTAGTATGTTTCTTCCTTCTTTCTTCAAAACCTGATATATATTTTGTTATGCTTACTTTTCCTTGGATGTCCAGCAACTCTAACCTTAGGTCCTGCAACTATCCTTGGCTTTAGTGATTTGCATAGAGGGCTACCAGTGGCTTTGTCTCAACAACCTTGAAGATGACTTAGCTCCAGATGGCTTATAGATAGACTGTTCTTTAGAGGCAAGCAGAAAAGTTGACAGTGGTTGACAGTGAATGATTTCCAGAGAGGAGATGATTGTGTGGGGGTACAGGAAATCTACCAGCTTTTATACCTTTCTGAAGGTGGCTGTGTTTAAGAAATATGACTCCCTCATGGGTGAGTCATATGTGAGTCATAGGTGAGAACAAAAGAAAAATAACAAGATGATGTAATAATGCGGTCATAGCTGAGTCATTCATAAAGAGAACAAAAGGAATCATGAGGGGGGGTGATGTCACCAATTTGCTGAGCATGTGGAATGCTTGGAGCATGTGGTCACTGACCATGTGGAGCATTCTGGAGGCGAAATGAAAGGATATCTCCGGGTTTTGGAGATTAATTTGAGCATAGTCCAGTGGTTAAGGTGTTTTGTTGTTGGTTGATAATGGGAACAAGTGCATAGGATGGGATTCGATGCAGAAACAGCAGTTTGCATCCGTAATAGACGTTCTTGGTATCATTAGATGCGGATTTTTCACAGCCTTCTGGGCGCGGTGGTTCCGAGAAGATCCGGTGTAAACTGACAGAGAAATTCGTTTTTTACTGATGGGTGTTGATTCTGATAGTAATATCGCTCTGTAGAGTTCAGTTTTGATCTGTTCTTCGCGTGCTCGATACCGTCGGATGCGGATTTTTTATATCTTTCTAGGCGCGGTTGTTCCGAAAGGATTGAATGCGAACTGACGGAGAAATTCATTTTTTACTGGAAAGTCCGGATTTTGGTAGTAAAAATTGGCCTGGAGAGTGCAGTTTTGGTCCGTTTGACTTGTGTTTGGTACCGTTCGAAAGGTGTGAATCGTAGCTTTCTAAGCGTTATATGGGCGTACCTCTCCTGATCAAAACTGACGGAGTTATAGAACGAATTCGATTTCCGCACGTAGCCGTAATTAATTTCGTAATTGGTCATGTGATCCTCCAAAGGCTGGAAGTGGTGTGATTTCGCATTTTCTGATACTGGATGTTTTTATCTTCCACAGCGGCCACCATGACAAAGTATCTCAAGGCTCGTGGCCATGAATTCGCCACTGCGGACTCACTTCGTCGGCGATTTGCTAATGCTTTGTCGCACTATCAAGTCCTTGTCCGTCTTGTCAACGCGGAGATGGCGAAAATCATAGATTCCTTTCGTGACCCCTCGCTGGTGCCCTCAGTGTCATCAACTTCCTTGACATCACTGCCCTCTGGGGCCCCAACATCCCTTGGGTCCTCAGGGCCTTCAGTGCCCTCAATTTCTTCTCTACCTTCTGCGGCCCCGACATCAGCAGGACCCCCAACGTACCCAGTGCTAGATGAAACGACGCCAATACCTTTTTGAAACTACACTAACACGCACAATTCTGCGGGGCATGTGCAAGATGGGCCAAGCATTTATTTGCAATCCCGGTGTCCCCTTTGTTTTGGGGGAGGTCACACCAGCGGACTAGGTGTCAGCACCATAGCATGTATTGATGCCAACTTCCAAATCAAACGCAATCATGACAAAGATCGGCGGAAGGGCTTCGAAGGCGAAACCGGAGCTAGAGACCCCAAGATCTTTTCACCAAGAACGGTGGAGCTATCCCAAGTAGAGCTCGATATGATGGAAGCCCGTGTTAATGAGCTCTGACCAACAATGAAAACCCATGTCAACTCGGGGCGAAAACGAAAAGTGACTGAGATGATGGAGGATGATTGAGCTGTCCCAGGTGAAGATGATGCAGTGGAACCTGGGATGAATGTTCCGAACTTGGTTCTCGATACGTGTGGCGACTCTTTCATTGCAGCGGATGGCGATCGCATTAAAGCTTCTACCCAGTGGTTTGATGATACCGGGCTCATGGCCTTACTGTGTCACCATGACATTGCCCTTTATGTTGCCAACATGCGCACAGCTGGCGAGAAACAATTTTATGCATTTGCCCTCGTCGCAGCTCTTTTCAAGGAGTTGCCAGAATGGTGGACTGTGGGGATATTGTATGACATTGTGTGTCAAATCCATCAAAGTCTCCTAAAATGGAACTTTATGCCTGAATGGCATAGTCGCATCGTCTTTGGTGTCTCGGTCTTCCATGCATATGGCCACCAATGGATGTGCCAGCTATGGTATCATCCTCGGAAGTCAGAGATCTGGGGCCTTTCTGATGGTGAAGGCTGTGAGAGGTTTTGGAGTGAACTCCGAAGACTTATTCCCTCTCTAAGGGTTACGGGCTATCACCAACGACTCTTTATCATTGACCTCCAGGTGGAGCACATTGATGAACTGAAGCAGCAGGGCCTGGCGAAATGGCTGCATGATTGCACTTTATCTGCTCACAAGTGGGAAGGAGAGGCGATGGCAAGGCTTGGTGGGCAGTCTATCTCGTACCTCCTGGATCAGTTCAAGTCACAATGAGCTTTCCAAAGCAAACTGATGCCCCGCCAGTCGAAAACCAAAGGAGCTCGTGCAATTGAGCACATCTTGTCCATGACACAGACTGCGCAATCCCTGCGGATCCATCTCAAGGAAACGGTGGATGAGCTGGGAGAGCTTGCAACTGATAGCAGCACTGTGGTGGTGGAGGATGAGCTACGGGCAAAGATTGAGGCTATGCGGTCAAGTATAAAGCACATCGAGAGTAACATCAAGAAAAAGACGGAGGAACTGCATCTCTCTGATCGGATGTCCCATAAAGAGTTGGATCACCTTAAGACCGATAAATGGGTGAACCTACAGCTCAATATACGCATTGTTCGAGATCAAATTCTGATAAAACTGCGAGCACGGAAGTTTGAACTTGTGGGATTGGATTGTGCAGATACTGGCTGCGAGCTTGACCACCGAATGAAGGAGCATGTTGAAAAGGCAATGAAGAGCCGGGTCTCTGGAGTACAAGGGGCTCTAAAGCGATATGAGGAGATCCGAAGGGAGATGATGAAGCTTCGGGGGAAGGGGAGTGTTGCAGCAAATGCTTATATCCCCCCAGAGATATCCTCATCTGTCTACAAGCTAGATGTAGATGAAGATATCTGGCAAGTACCTCATCATGAGGATCTTGCAAACTTTCCTGATGGAGAGGTACCTGCGTGGCTTAGAGATAAGGGGGTATGGGATGGGATACAAGCTGCCCAAGAGATTCTAAATTGCCGCCAGGAGCTGGAGTGTTGCAAGGCTGAATTCTCTAACTTACATACATGGTTTATGACCCAATGTTCTGCCACATGGCATGCATATACTCTTTCTTGTGGTATGTAATCTACATTTGGCTGTCATGATAGGGGTTGACTGAATTAGCCTCATTCTGCTAGATGCAGAGGTGAAGTTCTTTGCATTACTAGAGTTGCATCACCTGCATGATTTGGTAGAGGCTTGGCAGAGGCATTCATCAGCAATGCTTGGGAGTGATGGCCAGATTGGCTGGATGAATCTTCCTGAGCAGCCTCCTCCCCTTTGTTATGGTAGGATTCAGATACTGTGTGGGCCTGTGTCCCCTGTGGCAAACTCACTGACAGGTGAGGCTGTGGATGGGGTCTCAGATGCTGCAAGCTCGGATGATGATGAAAATGGGGAATTAGAAGATGCACCTGTGCCGCAAGACATTGCATTCTTAGCTGCTCTTGATGCTCTTGAGGAGTTAGTTGGGGATGATGCATGAATTGTTCTATTTGAATGTAATATCTTGTATTTTGTAAACTATGGTTGGTTTAACTTGGAAAAAAAATAGAGATCTGAGTTCTGTGTGTCCTACTGTGGATTTGGGACAAGTTCACACATTTGGGCCCCATTGGTGCAGGCAGTTTGAATGTATCCACTTGGGTCCCATTTGGGCCCCACTTGGGCCCCACTTGGGCCCCATTTGGGCCCCATTTTGGGCCCCATTGCATTGATACTGCTCTTTAACTTTGGATTTGGGCCCTAGTGGGGCCCCAGTATTGTAGGACCTACTTAGGTACCAATTCATGGCACAGATTTGGTACCTAACATAGGTAGTCAATGTGGTTGACCAGCCTGGGTGGGCCAGCACTGTTGCTGTCAAGAATGTGTCAACCCTAAAGGGTCCTAACGTGAAAATAAGGCCTACCATTGCCCCCATCAAAGACAATGTTCCAGGGCCTAAACAAATATCTTTGCAACCTAAGGATTCTGTCATGGTCATAAAACGTTCCGTCCAACGAATCGGGTTCCAATTTTCGAATGTTATGAGCATCTGAAGCATAGCAGACAGAAACTCCTTCCAGACCTGTAAGATTGGACTGAAGCAAGAGTATAGACCTGGGAATGATGAGACAAACGACAAGCTTACTGTCCGGCAACACCAAGCTCTGACTCCCAATGGTCCCAGGGTAATCCATCGAGCCCTGGACGGTCACTCTAAGGTAGATCTCGCGCGACGTCCCAAGGAATACGTATCAGGCAACAACAGGCCTGGTCTCCCGATGATCCGTTCAAAAGGGCGCGTCCCAAAACTCAAGTCAGGCCTGCTTTCAATTTCAGACCGCAGGAGTGACCAAGATATGACAGTCCAAGACTATCCTAATGCCCGTGAGATTGAACCTAGGTGAAAGCCTGGACTTAGATCTAGTATAAGGTCCACCGTCCGATATTCCATGTCGATGGTGACACAAGAGACTGGGACTCACGAATTCAGGCCCGTTCCAAGTCTAGGTCTGGGGCTTACTGCAAAGGAGATGGTGTGCCCAGGGAAGGAAGAACATAAAATGTGGTCCTTATGGAGCATAGTACTCCTCGTCGTCAATCCATCATCAGGCCCGTATAATGATGTCTCCATTGGCATGGACACACTCCCATATACTGTCCTTTCGGTCCCTGAATTCATCGATACGATCCCTGGGAACCCAGGAAACCCCTTGCAAGCCTTGTCAAAGAGTTCTGGATGTTCGAAGGAAACGGACTATGTCAGCTACTAAATACTGTTGCTAGCAAAGAGGTTACCTGCACTACAGTCCTACGTCATACCGAAGCCCACATAGGTCTGCGATCGAACGCGGTTATGGAGCCTCCGTACAACGTGACAAGTGAAGCCATGGAGACTCAGAGTGACATGACTAAGCTGGCCAGAACTCCTATAACCCACAGAAGGGGCATTGATGCTATTTTTGGGAATGGTAGCCCTGAGACATATCTGGAACGTGTCCCAAAACTCAAGCCAGTAGTCCAAAACCATACCATTGCCCATGAGAATGGATCTAGACGGACACCTGGACTTGGATCTAGCATAGAGCTCCTTGCCCGGAACACCCCTGAATCTTGTCACTGGACTGAAGGTCCATGATTGAACGAAACTATGGGGCTTCCGTACAACACAACAAGTCTAGACAGACTTGAATGGAGGTTCTTTGAGTCACCAGTACACCTCTACAAGACTGGCAAAAGACCAGGTCCCCAGCTAGAGGCAGAACCCTGCTCACTGTGTCCAAGATTGACCATGAGACCAAAAGACGAACGAGCTCAGGAATTCGGCCAGAGAGTGGCTACTACGTATCTATGGTCGCAAACAGATTCATTCCTTCAGAGTGGTCCCCCAAACTCCTGATCACTCGGATGTCTGCAGCTGTCACAAGTTGAAGCTCCCGATGACCAAACTGTTAAACTAGAGTCTTCCATAAATCCCACCCAAGCAGAGTGTCCTGTCGAAACCGAATGGAAGAAAGACGCAGCAAGGTCCAACTGGAATTACAATCTCGAATTTGGGACTAAGGACGATAAATGCAACATAGCATCTATGGACTTAAGCCTTGAAGTATTGTGCCAGCCATCAAGTTGTGTTGGAGATCCTGCATATAAGGGCACTGGGGGTTCAATATTAGGGTCCATAACAGAATATCTTTCGAGCCCCATCGTGGTCAAGAACCCTGCTACAGAGAATGAGTTCCCCATTAATATGGTCATTCAAAGCTCCAAAATATCACCCCTAAGCCACACTGTGACTCGTATGAACGAGTATAGCCAGGAAACCCCTGAGGACACTGCCTCGTTAATGATGGGAACACTCCTCCTTGAACGTTTGGGTATGCGAGATGTCACCCATCATAGCCAACACTGTCAATGCATGGGGTTCCATAAGCTCCAGAACAGTGAAACCATCGACTACGCATTGTAAGCAGGAATCTCCTAAGAGACTATGCCACAGTCCAAGATTGTTGAATCAAGGACGAAAGGAGAGGGCCACGGAGTCAATCCGTAGGTTAAGGTCCGATTGAATGAAAGGCCTTGAGGTTGAGAATTTGTCTTGCTAGGGCAGGCTTGCTCTAACAATGAATGAATGGATGATTCGATTCAGAAATCACACTGATGGCTCTCCTCTTGAGGCCTATCCAAAGCATGAACAATACTAGATATGGTCTGGAAATCACCCTGGTGCCAACAGCTGTCCTTCAAGACTTTAGAGACTGATGGTGAGGGGGAAATCAATCAAAATTCACATCCTCTGCACTTAATATACATCTTGTAATAATGCCATGGTAACCAGCAGAAAGGTGGGGTTAAGGCGAAAATGATGAAAAAGAGATTGAGTCAAAGGCTTCAAAACTGAAGGAGATATTCAATTAACAAGTCAGAATGGGGGAATATGGCTTAACCAAGGTATCCCTCCTCTCCTACTGAACAGAATCCCTTGGGGAAAGGTGGAACTGGTCGCCCTAGACGTACCCTCCATCGGACATAGGGTGCTGGAACCATAATTGCCTTTAATAATCAGAAAAGCGGAGGTAAAAGTGAAATGAGACATGGGGAGACTAAATTGCAGAAAGCCGAGTTCTAATCCGCTCGTTTTTCCCTTGGTACCATTCGATGCGGATTTTCAACGTCTTTCCAGGGGTGGTCGTTACTAATGAATCGGATCAAAACTGGTGTAGATATTCGCGAAATACTGAAGGGTAGTGTGGAGCATGAAGTAAAATCGACCTGGAGGGTGCAGTTAGCATCCGATAAACGCGTATGTGGTACCGTTGGATAGGTATTGATTGTAGCTTTCCGGGAGCTATCTTGCCGAGTCGATTCGATAAAAAATGAGGGAGATATTCGCGAAATACTCCTTGAGAGTATGGGAATAGCCCCTATTTAACATGTGACTAATCTGCAAGTTGGATGCAAAGGATTAGGCAATATTGATTATATAATTGGGACTCGTATATCCCTGCTGAGGCAATGAGCAATGCACAATGGATTGGGTACCAAACAAACAGGGCAAGTTGAATTGCCTGAGCCACAGTTGGCTGGGCTTGAAGTAACTACAATTTGAGGTAGTCTGTTGAAGACTTGGAGATGGACAAATAAATGTCTTGTGTACAAGGTGGAGGAAAGAGAAATAAAGTGGGTCTTGGAGAATTGAAATCCACGTCGTATGGCAATCAAAGGAATGGTAGGTATTTGAAGGATTGGAATTGAATAATTTGGATTCATTTGAGGAGGTAGTTGGGTCCTGAAGCAGAATATACATAGTAGGGTTTTATCCCTCCAACAGCGTCAATACTCATGACAATCGAGATGGAACTGTCTCGTGGCCATGTTCGAGATTCATCAGGCATGCTCCAGATCCCAGATTGTATGGACATGGCTAAGCCATCGCGTCCCTGTATGAAACCCATTGGGTGCATAGATTGGTATAAGATTGATGTTTCCGATAGGGACCCTGGAAGGTCACAAACGCAGGCTGAACATGGCCTGGAATCACTCCGACTGGTATCTACGGCCTTGCAATCCAGCCACTCGTTCCCATGGCAGGGATCCCAGAGCCCGGATTATTCGGGCATACAAATTGCATTGGATAGGCCTCAAAGAGACCTAGAATTGGCTCCTCGAAGTGATAGGGCTGTCAGCAAAGGGCCCAGAGCCTCGACGATCAGAACAGAGAACCCCCACAACAACGTACCAAAAGGAACTGGACTACTAGGTTTGGCTGTAGTCCTAAAGTTGCCCGTAAACCATAGCCTGTTAAGCATCCATGCTATCAAGGGAAGCGAGGACCTGTCGTGGGTTTCTCATCTACAAATGGAGCAGAGTGGTATCACATACTCGCATTTAAGAATGGGCCTATCGCTGCTGGACATGTCTCAGATCCCAGACCTGCCGACCATTCAAAATGCAGGGTACAAGCTCCCACACAGCGTCTGGGATCCAGGACCCATGTGTAAAGGCGAACCCGAGGATGGCGTCAAAAGGAACGTCGTTTGTACATCTGAATCCAGCCGAGGACGAACAATAGAACCTGTCATTCGAAACCCAGAAGGGCTAGCCTCCGTCAACATGCTTAAGGGAAGCACGGATGGAAAGCAGCCCATGCTGTAAATATTTTGCAACAAGAACGGTAACTTACCGTGGAATGGTTGCAACTATGGCTGATAACTTGGTTGCATCAAAGCACAGTAACCCTTTTACACCCGCTTTATTATTTATTATTATCCTTATTATTTATCGTATATTATTTATCCTTTATTATTTATCCTTTATTATTTATTCCCCATTATTTATTCCCCATTATTTATTATCCCAAATTTAGGAATCTCTATTGGGATTATGCACCCGGTCTACCCCTGTTATAATTGGGCAGAATTCCTTTCACGACATAGATGTGGGCCCTCAAGGGGGCATTGGTCGCAGTTTTCATTCACGTGTTATTCAGCAGGTTTGGGACATGAGGACACACACATGGAATCTACTGTAGGATGGATGAAGGGCACAAGGCAGTAATTTTTCCCCCCCCGGGGGTTTAAAAAAAAGGTGCAATAGAATTAGAGGCATGATCGGATTACCCATTCAGCATCTTTCACGGCACGGTGCCAACTGGAGTGAGGAGAAAAATCCTTGCTCATCCTCCAGAAGTATAGTGCCATGATTACACTAAGAAGACCATTCTTTCCCCCCTTCTTCACAATTGACCAATTGGCAGACTTAGGTGCAGTGTGGGCATCACGGACTCGAATATCCTTAGAACACCAGCTTGGTTGACACAGGACCCACCATTTCCAGTATGTTGCCTCAAATAGCTGGGCTCGTAAATTTGGAGGCAGGAACATCACCAAGCGTGCATTTTTAATCCAGAGAGCAATCTCTGGCGGATGAGAGCCAGAGGTGATGGACTTTCCTACCTGTTCAAACTTGATTAGTTTTTACATATTATTTGAAAAACTACTTGACATACCATAGTATCACTGTACCCAAAGTGTCTTTCGAGTTCTACCCATGCATGAAGGAGTTCCTGCCATCCTGGCTCCTGCCAAGGATGCCAGTCAAGTGTACTGTGCCTCAAGCCATGCTGGCCAGTTCTGTCGCTCCACAACTGCCTCTGGCATCAAGTTGGCACTTGTCAATGTAGAGGGTGCTGGGGGTGAAGGTTGCTGGGAGAGTGAAGAGAGTGATTGCATAGGTGGGGGAAAATCCCCAGAATGGGCGACAGAAAACAAATTTTCCAGTGAAAGACCCTGCACCCCCTCCTGAATGGCATAGGGCTGTAGGGTACCGTTCCTGGCTTGGTTGTTCCCAGCTTGGTCATTCCTGGCTTGGTCGTTCCCGGCTTGGTCATTCCTGGCTTGGTCGTTCCTGACTTGGTCATTCCCAACTTGGTCGTTCCCGACTTGGTCATTCCCAACTTGGTCATTCCCAACTTGGTCATTCCAACTTGGTCGTTCCTGACTTGGTCATTCCAACTTGGTCGTTCCGACTTGGTCATTCCCAACTTGGTTGTTCCTGACTTGGTCATTCCCGACTTGGTCATTCCCGGCTTGGTCATTCCCGGCCTGGTCATTCCCAGCTTGGTCGTTCCCAGCTTGGTCATTCCCAGCCTGGTCATTCCTGGCTTGGTCATTCCCAGCCTGGTCGTTCCCAGCCTGGTCATTCCCAGCTTGGTCGTTCCCAGCTTGGGCGGTCACGGCTTGGGTGGTCGCAGCTTGGTTGGTCACAGGTTTGTTGTTCCCGGCTTCATCATTCATGGCTTCGTCATTCATGGCTTTGTCGTTCCCGGCTTTGTTGTTCCCAGCTTCACCATTCCCAGCTTCATCATTAATGGCTTTGTCATTCATGGCTTTGTCAAACATGGCTTTGTCGGTCGCAGCTGCATTGGTCACAGCTTTGCCAGTCGCGGCTTTGCCGGTCACAGCTTTGTTGGTCGCAGCTTGGTCACTCGTGGTTTTGTCATTCACGGCTTTGTTGTTCAGAGTCTTGTCATTCAGAGCTTCATCACTCGGATTGCCATCTTGCATCCTACTATCATAGTGATGCTGATGCTGTGGCTCATCGCAGAGTGCGTCATGGGGACGATTTTCTGGTGTAACAGTGGTCCGCGAGACCCTTTGCTGAGCGAGATCATTGTGCGGGGGATTTTGAGGTGTGGGAGCCAGGGAGGTGTTCACTGAGACAGGAGGGGCAGTCCCAAGAGGACTTGGAATCGATGGCACAGTGTTGAGTCTCAAAGAAATAGGCAGGGATAGCTGAGGAGACAGAGAGGACGATGATCACAAAAATCGAGGACTTCATTGGTGTTCATCCTCATTCAAGTCAGCCGTGGGCGATGACTTGCGTTTCAAAAGCAAAGATTTCCGACGCTGCGAAGTCAGTGTTTGGGGAGACACAATCCCAAGGATATCTTTGTCGAGCCCCAATGAGGCCATAAGGTTTTGATTTCGCACAATATTACGAGCGCAGATTTCTTCCAAGGAGAGGGGTTCATCAGACCCCTCATCAGAGTCTTCATCTGAACCTCGCGGCTCTCGAGGGGACAGGTTATGAAGAGATTCGGGGCTTGAGGCACGAGGGAGAGATGAGCTATGAAGAGATTCGGGGATTGAGGCACGAGGGAGCGATGAGCTATGAAGAGATTCGGGGATTGAGGCACGAGGGAGCGATGAGCTATGAAGAGATTCGGGGATTGAGGCACGAGGGAGCGATGAGCTATGAAGAGATTCGGGGATTGAGGCATGAGAGAGAGATGAGCTATGAAGAGATTCGGTGATTGAGCCATGAGGGGGGGCATAGAACTTCGACAGGGGGCTTGTAAATGTGGAGTCTGGACTCTCCGCACGGCTAGTGTCCACAGGGCCACCAGCTCTACTGGACCCTCCCCCTGTCACACTTGTAGACACACCCTGATAACGAGAGATTCGGTCCTCTTTTGCTGTATTGATCATAGTTAGATCTCATCCAAATGTATACACTTGCAGTCGACTCACAATAAACCAGTCGAAGAAAATCGATATAGGCAGGAATGAGTGTCTCATGGAAGAGCATACGTGAGTGCGTGCCGAAGTCCATTGGGTTTTCTCCGGCTGTTACACCATGATGGACACTATAGAGCATAAAGCGATTGAGATTCTGCCAAGGAATACCAAACGAAAACTTACTGTGTGATGCTGATATCACCCTGTGTGTTTAGTGATGGACCGCCAATAAGGAGTGTGCATGATAGTCCAGACGCAGTGGCAAGTTCCTTCATGAACACCATAATGTATGCGTTCAGGTTATCAATAACGCTGCAAACAGCCAGATGATGTTAGCTTCGGCAACACTCGATGTAAACTGAAACTCACACTTGCTGTCACTCAATCGAACCTGCTTCCTCTTGAATCCTCATCCACTCCTTATATGCCTCTTGATATAAGCGCTCGCACTCGTCCTCCACCTTCTGTTTGATGGCATCCTCCTCCAAATCAAAGAGTCTTTTCATAATAAAGGCTCTTGCAACAACTTCGGAGGACTTGGACTTGGGCTCGTGACTCAGGTACTCTTCAAGCTTGCCCTTGATCTTTTCATTGTAGTAGAGCTGTGAGTATACTTGGTCACTGTGCAAATGCTTTGGTTTTGGAACCACAAGCCTTGTTCTGAGTCGAGCTGCCATTGCCGTAGGATCCGTGGTCATCTCCATCGATTTTGTTGACGGACAGGATTTCTGCTTGGAATTCCATTGCCACCTGAACCATCGCCATATCACCTAAGGCCAATTAGCTGATTTACCTCAAGGCCGCACTAGTAAGCATGCACCTCCTTCTTGTTATGGATCAATTTTTCCTTGGCATTTAATCCCTCTTGAGTCTCTGGCTCAATATACGTGGAATTGGGGGATGGTTCGTCTTTATTGCCTAAACTCCAGTGGTACTTCTGAAAGTAGTCATGGAAAAATTTGCGAAAAAAATCGTCCCTCGCTTTCTGTCCAAGTTGGTGAGACCGAAAGTATTCCTTGCCGTAGCTGTCCATGAAGGCTTTACGACTAGTCAAAGTGGCCCAGGTCTGCAGAGGCATTTCGATAGATCACGAATGTGGGAGGAGTTGGGATGAGGAGAAGAAGACGACTTGCTTGCGCGCACACCAGATTATCGGCACAACAGGTACAATACCCCTCCCATGATGAAATGAGATGTCAATGGTGCCCACAATGGCGGGAGCAATGGAGTCCCCCTATCTGTGAGTCCTTCACACACATATTAAAACTATAATGTGTTAACCACTTTTGAGGTCATTCTGGATATCATTGACGATCATTCAGCATCATTCCATTGTGGGCAAGCCCCCTCAAAGCTCTTGACACCCTTTGTGACATTATCACCTCTAAACTTAAGAAGGTCGAGGACTTAAACTCTTTCATCGGTGAATTGGGAGAATTTGACCTTGCAAAATGAAATTCCTGGCAATCTCAATCTCAAGTTTGTATTCGCCCCGGAGAAGGGTTGCCCCTGGATAAGCACTTGAAGACATAAAGAAGAGCCCTCTGAAGACCCAGAGGCAGCATTCAGTTCATGGGTAAAGTGGTATTGCCAGAGGTGCAACTAGTGATGCAGCAGCAGCTTGTCCTACTACACCATCCAATACTGTAAGTAAGCTGTTCATTATCTAGAAGTCCATCTCAGATTGAATCTGAAAACCATCAGTTGCGGCTGCAGGGTTCCAGCAGATATCCATCTGCGGTTTCCTAACCGCCCAAGGACCCCTGGGAGCTTTAGGTGAACCAGTCATGTCCTGTCCCCACACGATGTGCACCTCATGAGCCGGAATCCAACAGACGCTCTCGCTTCCAAGAAGCCATCTTGCAAGTTGCAAGCACCTTACCCTGTGAAAACCACGCCAGTGAGCACATTGACAACTGCAGCACAGTCTGCCGCAAATGCTATCTGTTATATTCCCCATACAGACACCGAGATTGGAGCCAAAGTCAACGCCCAATTGGAGGTCATCAAGAGGATCGACAGTGTCAGTGCAGACTTATACTGCGTCAGTGAACTGCCGTTATCCATCTCGCATTACTTACTCCCTTGGTATAATTTAGAAGGAGGTGGGGGACAAAAAGACGCTGGCACAGCTGGAAGATCTTTCAGGCACATTGCGGCGTCGCCTGTCCATCGTTCATCGCCTTCGGGATTGTGACAAAGAAGTATATGTGTTCACACAGGACCTTAAAATGGCATTGGATTGGTTTTGTGTGCATTTGCCAATCGCTTTGTTAAAAATAATCTGCACGATGCCTCACTGCTTACTTGCTTTGCTCATAGACTGCCACCCTACTGATGTACACCACCAGCACCATTGAGATGATGGTGCTTTGCCTTGGCATCAAGGAAGAATTTTCTTGCTTCTTGAATGCGGTTGTTTCACACGAGCATAGATCACCGCCTCGGCACTGTCAAGAGCATACGACTCTATAGAGACGATCACCCCAGACACTCCGGGCTCTACAAATTCGTCCTTGTAGGTCTAGTGGACAAACGCGGCATAGAGAATTGGGTGCGCTTGGAGCGGCCGGCCGGACTCAGTTGCGTGGATACATTACATTCGTTTCTCTCGTCCCTACTCCTGCTCACTTGTGTTACGAAAGGCATATGATGCCTAGCCAACTTTATCGAAGTTTCCACAGCTTTCACAAAGCTAAGTTCAACATAATAAACTCGGATCAACCATATTGAAACATTCCACCCTATATGCATATGCCCTATGCCCCTCCCAAAAACAAGGAAACATGGCTCTCAGCCGTATGGTAGATGAAGTTAGGAATGTCAGATCGGTGGAGGCGACGGAAACAATATGAGTCCAAGGGAGAGCGAGCAGTCAGAGTCAGGACAGAACTGACACACATAATTTACAACCCTGTAAAAGGACTGCCCTAGGTGCCTCAACATTACCTATAGGCAGCCCGATGCAATATATAAAACAAACCTCACCCATCCGGGATCTCCCTCAAGATGGATTTTTTGGGTATCAGTAGAGAAACCGTGGTTTGAATGTACCGGTTCCTCAACCGTACAGTTACCAACCAAAACCAAAACCATTCGATGATGCTTACATCAGCAGTATTCCCTGTTCTTTAAGAGACATGCCAGCTGGCGACTTATTAATAATGTGCAGGGTGGCTCTCAATTATCCTCCATGTACAAAGAAGGTACGTGTGATTCAAATAAACAAAGGTAGTGGTAGTGGTGTATAGTGAAAGTGACGATTACTTCCCCTGATTACTAAGCGAGTCGGAATAGGGGCATCAGCGAGTCCGTAGGCCATTTAGTTGCACTTGTCTCTGTGAGAAAACATTCCTCAAAATCTCAAAACACCTCAAACAAGGAAAAAACCACAAAGTCCTGTGGTCTTAATGGCCGTATTGTATGTAGACCTCTGCATTGGCACTAACAAGGGACACCCCACAACTCCCACCGAAAAGGCTGTGAAGCTAAGTCACCGGAAGGGCATTCGGTTGCCAAAGCAAAAGCTGGTGCAGTCAATCGTTCACGAGGTAGCCGGCCACGTTCCATGCAAGTGCCGGGTGATGGAATTACTCCAAAACAGCAAGGTATGTTTCTTTACTTCGAAGACTTCCATATATATATATCTGTGTGGTGGGATTCTGACTTATTTATGCACTTCTAATAGGACAAGAAGGTGTGAAATTGACCAAGAAGAGACTACATGATCCCACAAAATTATCCCGTTTATCCGGTGTCTAAGATACGTTTTTCACACAATTATTTTACACCTTGGCATGCTTCTACACTCCAAGCACAAGCTTGAAGAGCTGTCCACCATCATTGCGGAATCCCGTCATGCACATTAATAAACCAGAATAATTATTCCTGTTACCTCTGGTTGTTTCCCAGAGGGTATTGATCGACATCATGGAGAGACACTTATGTTATCGACTGGTTTTCTATTGGCTGTAATCTCATGCTTATGCCACTGCTTGAAATCAAATCACAACCATGACATGCCATGAATCTCTGCATACAACATTTGCTACTGGCCCGTTGTCACATGTCACAACGGTCTGTATTGTAATAAGTACTAGGTGTCACAAGTGAGAAAAGGGCCCCAAACCACCGAAAGTGGGCTATTGTGATCCCCAGTGCCTCTCTTGCCCCAAACTTGTTTCCATACACAGATGCATGAGTAGGAACTCAAGCAGCATATATAGATACATTTCAGACAGACAGATCTCAGGTCTATAGGCAACATCCTGGACTACACTCTTAAAAAATCTAAGAAATATTGTGGGCTTTGTTTGACCACTGGTTAGAGATTTTTTTCATGAAGAATTTGAGATCCCTGGACCACCACATGCCATTCGGAATGGCTAGTTCCGGTGTTGAGTTCATGCTCCATGGGTGGGACATGTCGGCCAGCTAAGAAGGCCAAACTCACTTTCACTTGTGACTTTGAGCTCCAAAGTCAAGCCACTGTCCACCATATCTCCACTACTTCATCTGAATCTGTCCTCACCTCTGATCGTCTCATTGTTCCAGGGACTCCTGATAAACCCATGAGGCCCAACTGCTCACACTTGTCCCCAATTTCTGGTCCAGATTTTGGTCAGGACATCCCAGGCGATAATGATGACCTTGGCACTGTGCACTATCTACCAGGTCCCGCCTCATGCAAGTGTTATTCCAATACAGTGTGTTTTTCTCTACTGCATGGTTTTCATGCATTGAAATAATGTTTAGGATGAGCCCCTGAAACAATGGAAACCCCTGCAAGACGAGTACCTTGATGCCTTGCTGTTCTGCGATGGCAGACAAGGCTTCTCATCTGGATCATGTGAAGAATGCTGTGATACTAATGTACAGGCTATTTATCGGTGTCAACAGTGCTTCAACGGAGGTCTACTGTGTCAGAATTGTTGCGTTAATCGTCATTTCCACCTCCCTCTACATCAAATCGAGGTAGGCCTATGTATTTCTTCATATTTTGATGTTCGTATTTTGACTTGTCTCATGCATCCAACACAAAAGACATGGGACAGCGGCTGCTTTGAACACATGACCCTTTTCGAGTTAGGCCTCGTGGTACAGCCTGGCCATGGCAATCATCCCTGCCCAAATCCGAAGAAAGGCATGTCATCATTCACTGTAATTCACATAAATGGCCTTCACAAAGTTTCGATTTATTTTTGTGATTGCTCTACTGCTCCTCACACTCGTATCCAACTACTCCATTCTGGTTGGTTCCCAGCGACCGTTGTTTCGCCACAAACATGCGCTACTTTCGACATACTCCGCCACTTCCATCTCCTCAGTCTTCAGTCCAAATTATCTGCACACCAGTTCTACTGTGCGCTTGAAAGGGGGACCGACAATACTGGCTTATTGAATCTGCAGGTGATTTCCCACTCGCCTGTTTGTTGCCTGGTACTCATTACATCCCTCAGACACGATATGTTTCCTTCCTTCGCATTATCTGTGAATGGCGAAATCTCAAATTATTGAAGCATGGCGGATGTGCACATGACCCAAGTGGTACTGATGGCATGAAACCTGGCAAACTTGCAATTACATGTCCTGCGTGCCCCGATCCAGATATAAACCTCCCCCCCAATTGGGAGAAATCACCTCAGGAACTTCAGTGAGTTCATAATGTTTAGGATGCCGGAGTGTTTTATGTTATAATCCTGGGCAGATATCTATACATGTACTTTCAGGCCAACGACGCCAATTTTCGTTTGAAAAATCATTTGAATACTGTCATCAATGTTGATCTCAGGACCAGATGGTCGTATTTTGTCGAGAATGAGCCCTACAAACGATTTCTTGCACAGCAAGGTGCCCAGACCGAGGTAAGCCTCGTCCGAGCCACATCTTGTTCACTATTAACCCGCTTACATAGATGTCGACCTGCAGTGGCCTCACTGCAATTGATCATGCAAATACAAAGAATTCTAAGGGTCTCCGCGTTACTGGGGTGGGGGCTTCAATCTGCACATGTCATGGGTTTCTTCGCCCTCTTGGAATAGGCAACCTCCAGAAGGGCGAACGGTACATTGATCAGATGTCCATATACAGTCCATGATGGGCTCAACATGATTTCAGCTTTTCCAATATGGATTATATCATATTTTCCGCACTCAGAGGCTATTCTCCACCATCGCTTGCGCTTTCATACGATCTCATCTGCCAATACTGGACAAAAATTAGGCAACGCATGCCCCGGCTCCCTCCTGAACTGCGGGTTGATTTGGACAAGCTCTCTGTCAAACTCTTTCTTCCCAAGCTCCATGCGCTTGCCCATAAATCTGAATGCAGTGTCTTATATTCCCTTAATTTCACCCCTGGTGTTGGTCGCACAGATGGTGAAGGCATTGAACGGGAATGGGTGGAGATTAACATTGCTGCGAACAGTACAAAGGAGATGAGTGAGGGTGTGCATCATGATACGTTGGACGATCTTCTTGGTGACAAGAATTTCTGGAAGGAAATTGGGTTAGGTGGGTTCCCTTGTCATCTTACTTTTTTTTGACTGATGTTGCACCCTCTTATGCAGGGAAATCTCTTCTTATGAAGCTGAAGACCGCCCAAGTTGAGAGTGCAAAGCATGTCGAACAGTTCGAATCATTTACAGGTGGACTGGACCCGGCGACGGTTCGAGAGTATGAGAATGCTATATTGGCATGGGAAGCAGATTGTTCCAAGCCGAATCCCTACTATGTTAGGTCTTTGTGTGAGTAATACTTTTCTGCGTATCGGTGCCTCCATTCCCGGGACCTCACTATTCTATTGCGGTCAGCTAAAATGCAAGCAGATGTCTGGCTAGAACTGCTGGAATCAGAGCAGAGCCACTTGTCATTGACTGGTGGTCATGCTATCCACGATACAAGTGCGACATCGTTTCTGTGTGTTGGCCTGGATATTGAGGAGGCACAGTACGTATCCATAACTCTGCTTCACCTAGTTTTTTTTGTCTTACTCGTTCTTGTGGAGGCAGCGGCTAGCGAGGGATGTCGCAGCAGTTGGATCACTACCCACGAGCACCCAATCTGCCAATATTCAAAGCCATCGACTTGCACTGTCTAATCACATAGCTGCATTTTGTTCTATCTAACAGGTATACATGCCTGAAATGGCCTCGCTCATCACTGTCAATATAATCACAGACACCCCCTTGTCTCCAGAATCATCTCTGCTTTTTCTTCCACATGCTCTTAATCCTGAGTTGCAGATTTCTCCCCTCGCCAAAAGTCTTGCCAAAATGAGTGCAAAGCTTCGCTTTGCACAAGCTCTTGATTCTCTTGCTGAAGTCCGGCGTTCCCTATGCGTGCTCTCTCACCTCCTCAGATATAAACATCACGAAGTTCGAGGCCAGCATCCGAACACCCGAGCCCGCACGCTTCTAGATAAGGCAGACAGAAAGACAAAGTTAGCTGCCGAGAGATATCGCTGTGCGTGACAAGCATATCTTCAGCTCATGGGCTCCAGTGAGTGGGAGAACACACTCAAGGTTTTGGATCAAGGCAACGTCTGTGTAATGTCT
Source organism: Hydnum rufescens UP504 (assembly GCA_014904985.1). Classification (NCBI taxonomy): domain Eukaryota; kingdom Fungi; phylum Basidiomycota; class Agaricomycetes; order Cantharellales; family Hydnaceae; genus Hydnum; species Hydnum rufescens. The sequence goes on from MU129059.1 coordinate 95,144, forward strand.
GAGCATGAGGATGGTGGACACAATGTGCGAAGTGGGCCTTGTGAAGGTCACTGATGAGTGTCATGGATCTGGATGGCACATGGCACAAGCAACAACAGTGATTTGGAAATGCATAAAGGTATTTGGCATATTATTTTCTTGTTACTGGGCTCCTTACGTATTAACTTTAACTTGTTAGCTCTATGGGTGGAGTGGTCAAAAAGCCAAGCACGGAAAGAGAGGTGGCTGGAAGAGGTCCTGATTGTTCAGGAGGAGATGCAGCGAGTTCTCATATCTTTGGAACACTGAGCCAACGTCTGGGACTCTCGAGCCTCTGCACGATCAACACATGTTCCCAAACTTGCTGAAGGCATTCGAGCCTACACCATCAAACAAGCTCGAATTCTGCGACGCCGAATTGATTTTTTCCATCGTCTCTGGTATACCTCTTTTAATACTTCTTCGGATCCTCCAGCCCTCTCCAAAACTCCCCAAGGGATATCGGTGGACAATCCTTTGTGGTTGGAGCTCGAAGATCATGGCAATAGTTCCAAGGATGATTAAGGACCAGTTTTTTCTCTGTATGTATTCCCTTTCTTGTCGACTTTCATTGTATCTTTGGTTTCCCACTTGCTGCTTCCAAGTCTCTGATGATATTCATTGGAAACACATGTATATAGTGATGTTTTTTTTTCAGCGCTGTGGCAAATGCCGATGTTGAGTTGGCCACTATTCTGTTCATACCCCCATTCACCCCAGCTGAATCGTTTGCCCCGATGGCTGAAATCTTGGCCAAACCCGTAATTGGGCAAATGGCACCGATGGGGACTGGCGGTTTTGACATCGTTCTGGACATGCTCAAAGATGTCATCGTCGATCATCACCTTCTGGTTCAAAACATGCTAGCTGCTCATGCTGGTTATGGGGTTGCCACTCCAGGGGGCCTGATACCATACGACTCCAGCTCACCTATGTACGACGAGGTGTTCAAAGGCGATGCTGTGGTGTTCTCGCTACTAGCTCAGAGTGATGAAGATGATCCTGCCGGCTTCGCTTCATACCTGCTGGGTTTTGGTCAGAGTCCATTTAGAGCTGGGCCAGACTCTGCGTTACCTCGTGCATCCCCATACAGCCCCAGTCCCCGGGGAATCACTCGTCTACCCCACCTTGCACGCCTGCTTCATTTGGCAAACCTGCAACTTCACCTTTTCACACTCCGCCCTTCGCAACCTCGCCTTTCTTCAGTCGATTTTGTGGCACCGCAATATTGCCAACATCACCAATGCTCAATCTGGCGTCTCCGGCGAATTCTCACTACACCCTCACTTCTCCGACCTTCCGCCCACAGTACAGCCCTCGGTCCTGTCGTTCAGCCCCACATCACAACGATACTTGCCTACTAGCCCATCTTTCAGTCCCACCTCACCTCGATATTCCCCTACTAGTCCATCTTTCAGCCCTGCATCTCCACGATACTCACCAACATCTCCTGCCCAAGGATCTCCGATGCCACCCAAGTACAAGTCACGCCCATTGCGAATCACTCAATGGATCCTTCCCCACCACTATGTCGAGCAGATCTGCTCTCCCTCGCGACATGCTTGCTCGTGTTCAATGCCAAAGTGGTGGTCCAGAAAGAATACGTATGCACTGGAAAATGCTGGAGAGAGCAAGGTTTCTCATGTATGTATCATCGGAAATTCTCTTGGAACCGTGTGACTGACTCATAAATGTCAAGATTCTCAGTGTGGCGTCGCAAAAGCCCAAGCCTTTTTTCACTTATTGGTTCACTTGTTCCGGGCGTTGAGCCTTCCCAGGACTGTCCTCTAGGTTCTAGTATGGCAATCTCGAAGCCCAGTACCTCATCTTCTTCCCACTTGCAGCCGTGCTCATCATCTTCTGTCATTACGGCATGCACCCAAAGCATGAAAGACATCAATGCTCGTAGTAGCCTGCTTATCCTTCCTCCTGCATTCCCTCTCCCTCCAACGCACCGGTCCATGTGGACTGTTGCACCGCACGCCTGCTCTTACTCAGATTTGACGTCTTTCATTAAACCCAAATCAAAGAACTCTTTGATCAAGACATTCGAGATCAATGCACTCTCTGCACAGATGCTGTCCACCTTTCCCCTTGACATCCGTGTCGGATCCGATATCATCGTGTGGGATGAATGGCAGGAGAGTTTCTCTACTCGTGAGTACAAGGCTACCTTCTCAGGGAGTTCGGGGATGTTCCGTGCCATAGATGAAGACGAGGTAGAAGGCCTTATTATTGGCGGTTCTGCTCCCTCATCAACCCCCAAGTCCAACCAATCAAAAAAGATGTCCATTCCTGAGAACATGTCGTTCTCATCTCCCGAGGTTCATTCCACTCCAAAGCAACACCAACACTCTAAGAAGCACTTCAGCCTCCCTTCGTGAGTAAATTTCTGGTCGTTCAGCTACTTCGTCGCTAACTGATTCCGTGACAGATTGAACCTTCGAAAGGGTCAAATGTGGAAGGACGAGATCACACTTGCTCTAGAAGAGCTTGGCATCTTAACCACAGAGGGAGATGACGGATGGCCGAAGACGGTCTACGGTGGCGAGACCCCACTGGGCCCAATGGCCAATTCCCCTGCTCAAGACAGTTCTACTCCAGGAGCTTTGAGCAGCGGGAGAAGAGTGCCTATCTCTCTCGACCTCCCACCGATTGTCACACACTCGGAAGCCTCAGGAAGCATTCAGAAACTCGTCACAGAAAATACTGACACCCAAGCTGTTACCTCGTTAACAAGCGGCTTCATAGTCCCTCATCCAGACGGCACGCCTCTTGCCGTGGCTGTCCCACAACCTACGACTTACAGTGACCCTAACATATTCCACCGCTGTGGAAGATAAAAACATCCAGTATCAGAAAATGCGAAATCACACCACTTCCAGCCATTGGAGGATCACATGACCAATTATGAAATTAATTACAGCTATGCGCGGAAATCGAATTCGTTCTATAACTCCGTCAGTTTTGATCAGAGAGGTACGCCCATATAACGCTTAGAAAGAAAAAAAAAGAGAGAGATCAAAAGCCACTGGTACCCTCTACGCGAATCACTAAAGCCAAGGATAGTTGCAGGACCTAAGGTTAGAGTTGCTGGACATCCAAGGAAAGTAAGCATAACGAATACATATCAGGTTTTGAAGAAAGAAGAAAGAAACATACTAACAAGACTAACCAAGCACTGACCAGTCTATAACCCACAGATATCCACATTTTGACCAGGAGAACGTAAACAAGAATACACAAATATCAGTAAACAGACCAACCAAACACAAACGACGTATAAGCCTTTCCACAAGCATCCCAGACGTATAAGCCTTTCTATAAGCATCCCACACGATGTATAAGCCTTTCTACAAGCATCACAGATGTATAAGCCTTTCTACAAGCATCCTACACGATATATCATTGACTACAGCTAGTCCATATCCCTTCCTATTCTCCACTGAACACCATACACG
>MU129059.1:98844-155211 GCA_014904985.1 Hydnum rufescens UP504
CTACGATTCACACCTTTCGAACGGTATCAAACAACAAGTCGAACGGACCAGAACTGCACTCTCCAGGCCAATTTTACTACCAACAATCCGGAATTTCCAGTAAAAAACGAATTCCCGTCAGTTCGCATTAATCCTTTCGGAAGCAAACCGCGCCTAGAAAGATATAAAATCCGCACCGACGGTACCAAGAACGCGAAGAACAGATCAAAACTGAACTCTACAGACAGGCGATATTACTATCAGAATCAACACATTCAGTAAAAAACGAATTTCTCTGTCAGTTTACACCGGATCTTCCGGAACCACCGCGCCCAGAAGTGTGAAAATCCGCATCTAATGATCCAAGAACGTCTATTATCGGATGCAAACTGCTGTTTCGCATCGAATCCCATCCTATGCACTTGTTCCCATTCACAACCAACAACAAACACTTAACCACTGACTATGCTCAATTAATCTCCAACACCCAGAGATATCCTTTCATTTCGCCTCCAGAATGCTCCACATGGTCAGTGACCACATGCTCCAAGCTTCCACATGCTCAGCCAAATTGGTGACATCACCTCCTCATGATTCCTTTTGTTCTCTTTATGAATGACATCACTATGACATCACTCCTCATGATTTCCTTTGTTCTCTTATGAATGACTCAGCTAGACACCGCATTATTACATCATCTTGTTATTTTTCTTTTGTTCTCACCTATGACTCACATATGACTCACCCATGGGGGAGTCATATTTTCTTCTCATTACAGAGTGTGATCAACCATTGAAGCGAACCAGCCCAACGAATAACAACAGAAATACAGTCTCCCATCTACACACTGGCTGAACCAGATTTTGATTTGACAGTCATCGGAGCTCCCAACCCTTCTTCTATACCGCCCAAGTCATGTTCAAAATCAACAGCAACAACGACAATCCCGACCACATCGCTCAAGTATCATGTATATGACCTCCAGGACCTCGAATCCTATCTCCGTTTATCAGGACTCCCTTGTCCCTAGCACTAGTGCCAATACCCAATACAGTGGTCCTGCAGTAGCATCAGCTCTTCCTTTGCACCTTCGTCCTTCTCTGAGGGCTTGGCCCCCAATGCAGTTGCTTTCGCGCGAGTCGCAGAGCAGGCCATTTCTTCCTTTACCGCCTTTGGCCGAGGTGCCTCAGCGTCACCTCCCAAATCGAATCCAGATTCGGAATTTGCAGAACCCAACGCCCCAGTTGTAAGGCATTCTACACCTCTTCGACCGCCGAGTCTGTTGCAATGCAGAAACTCCAATGTGCCCAAGGACTCTGCAATGAAACAACCACTTGTAACGCCCAAGCAATCGAGCATGATGTCTGAGCAATCAAACGCACCATCATCAACTGGTACGACAGCAGAGAAGAAGAGACGAAGTGAGGTGGGTGGGTTCCAAGATGAGAACCAAATGATACCCAGCGCACCGGGTTCTGGCTCGAGGCCTCTCAAGCTCGCGCGGTCCCCAACAATCCATATTTACGGTATGGTATCTGTAGTCTGATCATATACTTTAGATCTAGGACAACCCTAGCAGCCTTGCTCTACTTATGTACATACTGGTTGTAATCAATCTATGTCTGAGACGGATACACTGGTGTGGGGCCGGGCATGGGCTGTAGCATGTACCGGTGATACTCGGCTTTAGAGTCGGGGATTACTTGTTGCCGCTATCAACCGTGGCACCATAGTACAAATATAGAAATCAACCTAATATGGAAACCATCCTAAATAGGATATAAACAGATTCAAATCCATGAAGAACCCAACTGAACCCTCAGTCAATATTAGAATAATAGAGGTTAACGTAGCCTGATGCAACGGCTGGGATTGATGCATCAACTATGGTAACAGTAACTTACTGTAATTGATGCAAAAAACCCACAGTAAGTTACCATTTCTGATGCAAAAAGTCTACAGCATCAGGTGATGGAACCCCAATGTGACATGACTGAGCCGATCAGATCTCCTACGACTCACAGAATAGAGGGACTCTCGTGACCTGAACATTCCGTTACAACCATGAGCACTGCTGCAACCAGAAGGAATGAGTACACGCCACGAAATGGTCCCTCAAGCTCTAACATTGTCATAAATGAGGAAGAGGAACGAAACCACTTGCAGAAATCCCAGTTCCATTATGAAATAGAGTCGTGGAGCTGTCCTCAAGTCGACCCTGGCTACATTAAGCTCTCTTGAACCTACGTAGATGTACATGAGATAACCTGCCAATGAACTCGAACTAAGGTCTGGAAGTCCCTACTATCATTAATGAGTAAAACAGAGTGGCCCGGTGCAGCCATCTTCACGAATGAAATCCCGGAGCCTGGATACAATGCTGTTGAGCCCAGAAAACCCAATACCATTGATGAAAGGGTTGTAAGAACCGAAGTCAGGAGTTATGGTGGAGCGTGGCCACCTCTACAGGTGAACTTACTCCAGGGCCCCAATGACTACAAGGTCAGACCTGAATGGAGGACCGGGCTTGGATCCAACTTAGGGTCCATCATCCGAACCACCCCTAAATCTTCTTGTCATTGGATTAAAGACCCACGATCAGACAAAATTATGGGGCTTCCATACGACGTAACAAGTCTAGGTGATCATGAGCAAGGCACTAGACCCTGTTCACCGAGCTCGAGCTTCGTCACTAACTCAGAAGGCAAACAAGCTCAAAAACTTGGTTGGCAAGTAGCTACTATGTACCTGCGAGTACAAACAGGTTCACCCCTGTGGAACGAAACCCTGAACTCCAGACCATTTGGATATCCGAGACAGGGGGGTCGAGACTCGAAGAGCTACAATACAGTAGCAGTGAGACGACAGGATTACTGGCCACAGACTGGGGCTTCCGAGGGTCAAGCCGTTGAGCTCAAGTTAGCAGGAATGTCCCCATGATTGGAATACGCCATCACTACCAGTGGAGTAACAATACAATGCAGTCATTTTCGTAAGTGGACCTGTGTCAATGCGACGAACTCCCGGCCCCAGACCGTATGGGTCATCAAGACATGTAATGTCCAAAGGATCAGCCAGCTACTTAACCCATTCATGACCACAAGGCTTGAGTCAACTACAAATACCCTACGAGCTGAGATACTATATGAAGTTCTTTGCAACTACCCAGCAACGTTGTGGGCCGGTTCCCAGCCTAATCCCGATAACTTCAAGATCTTACGAACATACGAGGGTATGCAGGGGATATCAAACCCACAAGTCCAGGCCCAGGTCTTGAGTTCATCTCCACCTTCACAATCGAATGATTCCATGGGGCATCTGCGTAACGTGATAGTACAGGTCGAAGACGATGGAAGCGACAGGACAGACACAAGTACCGAATTCATGACCAGTAGTGGCCCATGACCAAGCACGGATTGTCTTCAACCATACCCCAAAAATCTTGAGTCCTCACGAATGCAAGGGAATGTTTTGAAAGGATCCAGTCAGTATGCCCATATTGAGGTCCCAAAACTGGAACCAGGACCTATTGTAAAGGAGCTCTGGGGCGGCACTCAACAGTTTTCCAGCCCATACCTTGTTATGAGGTCCGAGTCATGCACGAAACTGACACGGAGCCCGTACACGCAAACGGATCGGAATGACATTGTGCAACTAGAGTTGCGAAAAGGTCTGCCTCCATGGAATATGCCCTGGATCTCAGATCCACCAGCTGTTCAGAATACGGGGTCCAGATTCCCTCGAGTTACATGGAGTATGAGACTAGACGTACTGTCACCTTTGCGATTAAACAAAGCCCAGGAACCTCAGTGTGACGAGACCGAGCCGATTAGGGCTCCTACAGCTCGTTGAATGCGCGTTGCCGCCATAATTGGGAACAGTATTCTAAAGCCCAAACTGAGCAAACTGTCCGACTTGTTCAGGACTGTGAAACCCAAACGGATAGAGGAACTCTTACGACCTGAATGTCCCATGGTGACGAGGAGCACTGCTGCAGCCAGGAAGGACAAGTATATGTCACAAGACGGTTCCCCAAACTCAAACTTTGTTGCAAACAGGGAAGAGGAACGAAACTATGGATTACTCCTAAGAGCAACCACAGTCCCCCCATCTAGTCACAGACTCCAGGTCCCAACTTGTACAGACGGTCAAGATACGACAGGAGGTGGTCTCATGAAGACTCATTTGAGCTCCGCCATAGCCCAGAACTGGTATAAGGACGGACTTCGGGATGTGTTGTCTACGGGTCCCATTACACAGCCGTCTCTGCGGCTGATTGAGTCCACAGCCCTTCCGTATGGCGTAACAAGCCTAAGTGGATGCGAGCAAGGGTTTTCAGGCTGTCAGTACACCTCTACAGGACTGATGAGAAGGTGGACCACCGTTCGAGGATTTGACCAGAGAGTAGCTACCACATACCTGCGAGAACAGATAAGTTCATTCTTATGGAGTGAAACCCTGAACTCCAAATCATTTGGATACTTGCAACAGAGGGAACGAAACTCGAGGAGTCATGATACAGTGGCATCGAGATGACAGGATTGTCAGTCACAGACTAGGGCTCCTGATGATCAAGCAGTTGAACTCGAGTCACCTGTAAATCCCATTCGAATTGAGTGTCCTATCAAAGCCAAACGGAAGAACGATGTACGCAATGTAGAGTCTGTGGACCAAGACCCTAAAACACTACAGCAGCCACAAGGTCATACTGGGTCTCCTATACTATCAGTCATGGGTTACGTTGCCACTACCATGTAATTGCCGTTTCCTCTCTACCTCCTTCAATTCTCACACAGCAGGTTCCAAACTTTCCATGTAGATGTAGGGTGTCTATAGCAAAGTATCTATGACAAAAAACTGGAAAATTTCATTGATTTGTTGTCTCTTTGTGTTATTTTAAGTGTTCAGGCAAACAGAATTCGTTGCTTCCGAACCACCCGAAATGCTTCTCCTAAATATTTAGGGCATCCCTTGCCCCAAAATTATCATAGTCCCATTGAGTATGTTCCTAAGAAGCTATCTGCCTAATTTCTGCCTTCCCGGGGGTGATCTGGATGAATGAGGTGCACCCAAATACTGGTGCCTAAATCTGATTTGGCAGGCACCATATTTCCAGTAAACAAACAACTTTCAAACTCCGTCCAACTCCATGTCACCCCAGGGGCCTCATTGGCCTTGGCGGTATTCTGAAGATGACATGCAGAAAGCCCTGGCTGAGCTAAAAGATGGGATTTATCCTAATGTAACTGCAGCAGCAAATGTGTACTGAATTCCCCCAAGGACCCTGTGGTGGCGTGTCACAAATGGAGATGATGCAACAAGGCAGCGTGCCTGTCATTCACAACAGCTGTTGACCCCCGCTCAGGTAAATGAATGACAATATTACACATAAATTTATTAACATTTCTGCCTAGGAATCTTCACTGCTTGAGTGGATCACGCACCTTGGCTTGCTTGCCCAACCATTGGACCATCGCACAATTGGACCCTTTGTAGAAGACATATGTGGCACTTTTCCTGGGAAGGGGTGGTTGGGACGGTTTCTAGAACGCCACAAGGAGAAGTTGTCATACTGCCGATCTTCAGCCCTAGACCCAAAGCGTGTGCGATCCTTCAATTATTCCTCAGTGCAAGACTATTTTGACAAACTCAAGGGTATCCTGGAGGAGTACAATATCCCCTGGGAAAATGTTTATAACATGGATGAGAAAGGCTGTCAGTTAGGTGGTGGATGGAAAGGTCGCCTTCACAAATATCTCTTTGGTCACAGTTCAAGAGAACATTATTGTATCCGTGATGCAAACCTTGAACTCGTGACAGTAGTCGAGTGTGTTAGTGCCGATGGTTTTGCTCTCAAGCCATATATCATCTTCAAGGGCAAACAGCTTCGACGCTCATGGTTTGAGGCTGCAGGGGCTGAGCGTGCTTCAGGGTATGCCCAACCCACATCCTGCTATGAATATATTGATATATGGACCCCTATCAGTATTGGAGTGTCAGAGAATGGATGGATAGACAACGACCATTGCAAAAAGTGGCTTGAACTCGCATTTCTCCCACAAGCTGAGGCATGAAACCGAACTGGAAAGAAAATTCTCATCATCTGCAACGGCCATGGGTCACACTGTGCTGGAGACCTACTATTCAAGGCTCATCAGCATGACATCTTAATATTCCGGTTGCCACCACATTGTACCCATTGCCTCCAACCCCTTGATGTTGGAATATTTGGACCGTTCCAGACCATATTCACAGACACAGTGGACAAGCACGTTCAATTATGTTGGCAGGGTCTGTCAAAAACATCATTTGTTCAGATTTATTTGGATGCTTGCGATATGGCATTTAGTAACAGCACAATCTGTGCAGCTTTCCACAAATGTGGAATCAATCCATTCAACCCAGAGGTCTTCAGCGAAGTGGACTTTGGACCAAGCCAGGCCACCTCCACCGTCGCATCATCGCATCTACCCCCTGGTTTCCCAGTTGACCGTGAAGATTGGGAAAAGTCAGCAGGGGAGGACACAGAGTCCGATGAATCATCCCACAGTGCACGTCAATCCGACACTGAAGAAAACAATGGCAACCCCACAGATCCCGCAACACTCCCCCCACTACATAACCGACATGCCATAATCTCTCCCCCCCCACCCCTGCCCTGCTCCCACAACTTCAGCTCACATCCCTAGGCACATCTCTATGAAGCTTTCCAAAGAGGACCTCCTCAGGATTGCATGCGACTTACGAGATCATAACAAACAAATGCAAGCCACCATAGAGGAGACCTGTGCTCATGCTGCAATTGTTGGCTGTCGCTACACTGAGCTGCAGACCCAGGTCAATGCCAAGAAGGCAGCACCTGAAATCTCACGTCAATCCTTTGCCACCACAGCACGAGTTTTGAACACCACCCAAGCTTTGGCAACCATTGCAGCCGAAAGGGCCAAGGAAGCTACTAAGGCACAGGAGAAGGAACAGGAGAAGCAGAACAAAGCGGAAAAGGCAGAGGAGGCTCACACTGCAAAGGCCAAAAAGCAATACAAGAGATGGGTCACTGCCGCTGTCAAGATTGTGAACAATCGCATCACTCAGGAAGATAAGGTACATCGGGCCCAGATGGCTAAAGAGGTAAAAGAGGCAAAAGCACGCCTTGCTCAAGAGGCAAAAGAAGCAAGGGTGGCTGCGAGGGCAGCAGAGAAGGCAGCAGAGAAGGAGGCAAAGCAGCATGCAAATGCTGAAGCCACAGCACAGCAGAAGGCCAACAAGGCCACTGGGAAGACAGGCCTGCCACAGAAGAGGAAGAGGATCAGCAACAGCGATAGCAAGGATAAAGAGAATGGGAGGGCGGATGGATCCGATGGAGTGTCTGTCTCACCCTCTAAACGGCCCCGCACCCTCTCACTGCCACAAGCTACCCCAAGCCCCTCTCGGCATCAACCTCAGCCCCGACCTAGATGGACGACACCTTATATCAACATGATGGAAACCCCAACATGGCCATTGGTTCAGCTCTCCGGTATGCGACAGACAGCATGGCTGTGTACCTGGGTCTGCCACCACCTCTCATTCATTTTAACACACCTAAAGACACACCAGACAACGAGGCAGCAGAGGTTCTACTGGTGCTGGGAGCAGGGCGATGAGATTCAGAGCAACGGCAATTACGCAGGTTGCCGAACTACTTGGGTGCAAAATGGGTGGTCAATGTGGATCCGTCATACCACCCTCAATTTTACACAGAATCCCTTATAATTTTTAGGACTTGTTCATAGTATCATTGATCCTATTCATGCCAAGTTTGAGGGCAAACGGAGCTCTCTAGCACCTTTGGGAGTGATTTTGGCAACTTCGCGGCAATTACCCCATAAATGATAGTAACTGAGTTTGTTACAGACCCCAAGTTGGACCTCACAACGAAGAACCATACGAGCTCCGTCGTGGTTACATTCTGGGAATATTACCAGAACAGGCTCCAAAACGCAATACCACAGGGGATGCTACACAGACACCCCCCTGGTCAAGCAAAACCATGGAGTCCCAGCGCAACATAACCATGTCAATCGGACTCCCCACGATCAATGAGAGGAATGCCCACACTGTATTTGGGAACAGTACCCTGGAGTCTAGATTGAATGACTGGTTCAACCTGTCCTGGATTCTAGAAAGCGAGTCAGACGAGGATGCTCGAAGCACAAAAGCCAGGGGTTCCTTCCACATGTACAGGATTGGACCCAAACAAAAATATGGGCCCGAAAGGGGCATTGAGGACAGTGAGGCTAATGATGAATTCCAAGATTCACGGCCATGTTTCTACTGGTATACAGGGACCTGTAAGCCAGGTGTAAACATGGGCCCGGATATGAAGTCTTGTCCACAGGCCCCCTTCTGGTCCTCAGTACCATTTGCCTACAGGAATCCTGGAGACCAGACCCTGAGTACCCTGATGCCGATATCCCGACACAGTGAGGCTTGTGACAGTGGGACAAAACTCACAAGAGCCAAGATGAAGGAGCCTCATGAAAGTCTTCAAATGAATGCATCTGTCAGGGCGACACTGCCGTCGAAGCCACAAACAGAAAGGGGAAAGAGATTAATTAACCACACGCTATCGCAGTGGGAATCCTGAGTATACACCACACAACAAGGGACACACAAGTCTCGCACCTATCACAGTGGGAATCCTGAGAGATCGAAACTGGTGATCCCCCAACTGCGAAGGGCTATAAATACTATTTCCTGCACACAGCCTCCAACCTTCCAGAGCCTTCCGCCATCTTCCATAACCTTCCGGATCCTCCTAGAATGCCGGCTCCACAGCCCATCAGTCAGCCTCCACAGCCACCATCACTAAGCCTCACTAAGCTGACGCAGCAGTGTTATGAATCCTGTGCGCACCTCCACATGGCTATGCCCCAACTTCCATATGTATCCCCCTTAGCATATGTACTTCCAAGGCAGTGTATGCCTGGGTACTCCAAAGGTGTCCAAAGTGTCAAAGGACCGTAATGATGTGGATGGAGTATGGATTGGGACAGGTGATGTGGATTCAGGGACTGGGGGTAGAGGAGGAGGAGGGGGAGTCTGGATTGGCAACTCCATGGACTCACGTGGGGAGCGAGGGAACGACAGGTGCTGACAAGGGCGCCAAAGCTGCCACTGGTTGACTACCCAGCCCATAGCCCACTGGCTGAGGCCTGATAGAACGAGGGCAATAATAATAAGAGAAATGCCAATAATGGCAAGGATGACAATAACCCCTGTAGTGAATGGAGGGAGAGAGGAGACAAGAGCATTTGAGGAAGTAGGCGCCATATGATAGGGTTGATGAAGAATGATACTCTGACGGGTAAGTCCTTAGGCAGAAGCAAATGTCAATTTGATCCTGACAGCATCATCCGGTCAGCTCATTATGACACAATGCGAGGCAACCACAGGGTCCAGGCGAAAACCCCTGGAAAGTTGCTTTGGATTCATTGAAAGATGCCCCAGTTTGGCTACTCTCCATCGACGATTCTTGAATGCCTACTTCGGTGTCAGTTTTTATAAAGAGATTCCAAAGAGGAAGATTATACTCATCCTATGCAGAAACATGAACCCAGAAAGACGTAAGCAAAGGATGCCAACACGGCCGGATTCATTGATATGGATAGGCCCCTCCACCTACAGACGTTGGAAAACTCAGTATTCGCATAGTATCGCACCTCTTGTGGTCAAACTACCCCCTAACCAGTACAGTTACATTGCACCCTATCCAGCCATGAACAGAAAAGGCGGACATGTTAGTGTGCAACTTCAGGCCAAGCATAATGGCCAACGAATGTACTGCCTACAGGATCCCCAGACTCATCTACATCTCCAGCGAAATTCCATGAGATCCATCCTTAGTCTTGCCACAGGGTTCCAAGTACCCAAAAAGGGGAACTCGTTCGAGCCATTCAAGACGCATAGGAATGGTGACAGAAGGACCCAGCTCATCATCGTTATATTCCCCAATCCAGACATGCCCACCTACCAAAATTGGAGCACAGCCTCCTGAAGCTCATTACAGTGGGCATTGACAATGCCCGCTAAACAAAGGACCAGAATACTAGGGAATACCCCTTCATGGCTGAAGGGACTGGGGGGCTGTGTTAGTGGTGTCCAGAGTCCCTTAGGCCACTTGGCAGTCCCATGGGCAGAGCCATAGCTCTTGCCTACTTTCTCTCTTTCTTTTTCTCTTTCCTACTTCTTATTTAAACCCAGTGGAAAGCTTCTCCACTGGAGTTTGGTGCTGCCCTGGCTTATAGCTAGATTCATCTCTTATTACATAATCAGTCTAGTGATAGCCAGCCATGGCAGAGTCCAAAATGTATCTTTTCTACCATCATCATCTGTCCATCTCGCAGAGTCGCAGACTTACAGATTACGCACTACACACTGTGTGACCCCCAGCCTTAATGACTAAGCCCACCTATTTTGCCCCCGTGGGCATAGAGACTCTTTCCCTACAAGAGTTACTAACTTGTCGGGCTATACAAAATGGCCGTAGTCCTATAGACTGGTCTAATCCATTGGACCCAGAACCTCCACCACCTTCCAGTTCCTCCCAATTCCTTAGTTCAGATATGACCGAACTAACATGAAGGGAAGCTATGTAAAAAGAGGGGCAATTCCTGGGGCAGCACCAAACTCCCTGTGGGAGAAGCTTCCCACCGGTTTAGGATAGAAAATGAGAGAAAGGGAATAAAAGGTTCTAGCTACTAGGGAACCAACCCCTTGATCCATAAGTCTACCGAAGTGGCTTAAGGGACTTTGACACCACTAACACTGCCCCCCAGTCCCTTCAGCCATGAAGGGGCATTTTTTCCCATAGGTAATCATAAGAGACCCACTGGTGAGCTCACATTTGGGGACTCAGGACATCATCCATGCTTTGGCCATTTGTACGAAAATATGCACTACCGGTGTCCTTCATAGTAGTCGGGCCGGTTTCATTCTGTGTGACTGGCCTGGTTGGGTCTTGCGAAAGGTTCCCATCCCTTGGAATGTCGTCCCTTGTTCCTGTAATATGATGGCTGCAATTTTTCATAGACCTAACATGGTGGAATATAGATAGATTTGGAACTGATCTCACAGATCCTCACGAAGTATTGTACACCTATCTGGAGTCCAACTGGCACTCAGGCTATGCAGTAGGGTTGTGACAATGATAAAAGCTCTTGGCCAGACACAAAGAACTGATGGGCACAATAATGACAGAGGATATTCTTACCCAAGCAAGAACGGTTGGCGACAAATTGTAACCCATGCAGAAAAACCTGCCATGAAAGGACCAGCTTCCACAGGAGAAACCCTGCCCAGAAGGACGACCTATGTGTTCACTCCAGCTGAAACAAATGTCATAGACAAAAATATCAGAACTAGCATGGTTCCGTGGAAGGCAGGAGCCCTACACAAAACTTGGCAGAATCATGATGACCCTCCAAGTTTGGGGGGAGCAGAGGTCACACATAACGGAACCCACACAAGAGCATCTGATGAAGAAGCTCGCCCAAAGAGGATAGTCTTAGTGACCACATACCGGAAAGACATGAATCCAAGAGGTGAACAAAAGTTGTCGAGACACCCAGATCCATCGATGAGGAGAATACTGTCCTCCCCTAAACATACAGACATCCAGGGTGATGTAAGGTCTACCGGAGCGAGGAGCGAAAGGTCCGGCCATCCTATTGAAACCATGGTCATCTGCAGGTGTAGCGACAGCATGGGGTATCCTTACCAGGACAGATGGAACTCCATAGCATGGATCAGACCCATGGTTTATTCGATAACTCTTCACCCAACCATTCCTGAAGGAAATGGGTCCCCTACCGCCCAATTCCAAGCTATACCTGAGACTATGAACCTTGTCTGGGACACCGTCACAAACTCCAACCACCTGGAATTCATGACTGAGGTCAAACTCCACACCCAGGTGCACAGCTACCTATTGGCCTCCCATTACCGGTGCCCACGACAGTTTCAGCTGAAGATGAGGGACCTAACCGAACCATAATACAGAACTCACCATGGGAACCCTGGTCCGGCTATGAAGTCACGCAACAGTACCATCTTTGGTCCAATACCAACGATGACAAATGACACTGTCACCAAGGAACAGACGGGAATGGTAGTACGCAGCCACCTCTACAGTCAGGCGAGGCCATGCAGTACCCACACGGTGTAGCTGAGGATCGTTCCCGGGTTCATCTCAGACGAATCAAGCTTTTGTGCCAATGCAAACATGTCGTCACTAGACTCAGCTCCAGGAAGCAAATGGAACCCTTGTGGGACTGGACCCTCCCTTCTAATTTGGGGATCATGTACCTAGGCATAGCTTACAAAAGGACAAATCCGCCACTGCCGGATTTTGTAGCCAGATATGCAGGGACAGTCCCTCCCTGGACATTCAAACGACTGGGATGTCAGGTTGTTGTAACAGTGGAAGATCCTAGCCGAACACCTAGACGAAATGACAATGCAGGAGGTCCCTATTCAAGCAGCAGGATCCCAACTGTATACATACTTCATGCATGGGAGAATGAACACTGTCCACAAGACCCACTGAATACTCCATTATGACATGTCTGGGTTCAAATGCACAAGATCCTTAGAGTCGCTCCAGCTAAGACCAAGGAGTGCAGTACGATACAAGGCCCATTATGGGAATCCTATTTCCTCTGCAAAATGACACCCCCAGATAGCCTTCAATCTGACAACAGTTTTATTACACCCCACAACTGTGTGAAGGCATATGGAGAATGTCTGATCAGCAAGTGTTGACCAAATTACTTGATCCTTCTCATGCATACAACCAGGTGGCAGCACTTCTTGGGTTTCATTGTAAACCGGTTCGATACGGATATGAATTTGGAGGGTCCAGGCATGTCCTTAGAAGATTTACTGGCATTGATAACAGACATGCCAATGGGGAGGAGCTTAAGCTCATGTTCATCAAAGACTTTAGCAAGACAGCATGGGGTACGGTATTCAGTGATGGTTATGACGAATTCTTTGTTATTTTCCTCAGTGATGGTTATGTCTGCACCACTTGGCTTGAGCTTGATAGTAACCATTCCACTGAGACAAGGGGTGGTGAATTCTTTGAAGACAAGGTCGGTGGTGTCGTTCTTAAAAATCCAGGTTGTGTCGTGAAAGAGGTCCATATTGATACTCTCAAGGTCAGAGAGTGCATTCTCTCTCTTCAGGGTCATCTTGTAGAGGCTGACAATGGGGTAGGTATTCATTAATCGTCGACAGAAGATAACCTGACCAAGACATCCTTTGGTGGGTTTAGAGTATTCTCCTAAGGCCGTTTGCTTAATAGGCTTCGTGCGGGTTCTGAATGGCTTGACTACATTCAGGGTTTCTCATCTGGGTCTTGCAGCTGTTTTGTACTGTACCACAATGAGTTGATTGGGTGGATTGGACTTTCTCTTTCTGCATGTACGCAAGAGCTTGAGATTGTCGGGAGTGAGCTTTTGCAACTCCTTAGGTGATTTATCAAGATCTTTACTGAGCAAAATGTGGTATTTCATGACAGTCTCAGTGGTGAGGTCAGTAATGTCATTTCTCAAAATCCTGGCCATATCATGAAAGAGGTTTGTACTCATACACTCAAGGATGGAGAGCATGATCCCTCTACTCGGGATCATCTTGTAGAAACTGAAGTAGGCATCCGAGAATTGTCAGTGAAAGATAACCTGGCCGGGACATCTTTTGATGGATTTGAAGCAACTTCCTAGGGCTTTTCATCAGAGTCCGTTCTGCTGCATCATGTCCATTTGTGGAGGTGGCGAGGCTACGTCATTACTCCATTCTGTTCACAGGTAGCAGTCCTTCGAAATGTGCCCATCCCTTCCAGCTGCAGTAGTGCTGACAATCATGACAGAATGCAAGAACCATGAGGGTCTCGTCTTGGACTCAGGAATGTTGTCTCTAAATACCATACCAACACTTGCTTCATGGGCTGTTGGGACCATGATCAGCTTGGTTGCGTTGTACAGAGGCACTGTGGACTCAATCAGTTGCAGAGGCAGTTGTGTAACGGGATTCATAGGCAACATGTCTGGAGACCTGTCCTTGCAGGGTTCTGGACTATGACAAAGCTCAGATGAGTCCTCATGAGGTCATCTTCTGTCATATCTTGACTGCCTGTATGAGTTGGGACCTGGTGTTTGTGACTGGGCAGAAGAACTGTGGTTGTTCTTAGGTGCAATCCATAATTTCGTTCCTCTTCCTTGTTCATGATGAAGCTTGAGTCTGAAGGGCTGTCTCGTGACATATACTTGTCTTTCCTGGCTGTGACAGTACTCATAGTCACCATGGAACATTTAGGTCATGAGGATCTCTTTATCAACTTGGGTTTCGCAGTTCTGAACAGGTCAGCCAACTTGTTCAGTTTAAACTCTAGAATACCATCCCCATATACAGCAGTCATGCCCACTTTGTGAGTCTTAGGGACTCTGGTCAGCTTGGTTATGTTGTACGGAGATGTCGCAGACCTGTGCGATCGTAAAGGCAGCTGTGTAGCACTACTATACTCTGCTTGTAGACGAGAATGGGGCAACAAGTTCTCATTTCTCTTGGTTGCATGGAGGTTGGGCAGACTACAATCTACAGACGAATTCCAGGCTGCAGCCGAAACTAGCAGTCCAGATCCCTTCAGTACATTGTTGTAAGATTTCTCTGTTTTGGTTGTCAAGGCTCTGGGCCCTTTGCTGACAACCTCATCACCTTGAGAAGCCAATCCTGGGTCTCTTTGAGTCGTATCCAATGCCATCTGGGTGCCTGAATGGTCTGGGCTCTGGATTCCGTACCATGGAAATGAGTGGCTGGGTTGTAAGGCTGTTGTTACTAGTTGGAATGGCTCTAGGCTCCGTTTAGCCTGCGTTTGCGACCTTCTAGGGGCTCTATCAAGAATGTCAAACTTGCGAACTGAGATCCGGAGCGCATTTCGCCAAGGCAGGTCTGTTTGTAACAGTGAGTAAGCAGTATTATTCCAGTTCACTCATCGAGTGCAGCTTCCTGATGTTGGCTCCAGTCTAGGTGGAGTAATGGGTGTCCCATGCAGGAGTGTGTTTCCATGACCTTTGTTCTCCCCACCTATAGCTACACTCAGTGGACCATGATCCGTAAAGGAACTGGAAGCTTCAGATGGGGCTAGTCAACTCAATATCTTTAGGATGTAGTTGGAAGGTGATTCTTGTGTTAAGACTTGCAATACGTGGTGATGGCATTCCCTGGGTCCGATGGAGACAATGTCCATGGCTACGGTAGAGTCCTTGTCCCTTGCGAATCTTACAGTTGGCTCGAGTCCCATGGTGACAAGTGGATTGAGTGGCTCATTAGACCTGTACATGCCACCGTAAGGCTCCCTCATCTTGGTTGTCTTGGCATTAACCGAGCCTGTTGTGTTGTACAGAAGCCCCGAGATTTTGTTCGATCGCGGAGTTGGAGGCAAATCCAGGACTAGGCTGAACACCAACAATCGGAAGCTGTCAGTCCTCGGTTCGTTCAGGTGTGACATATGACTTTGACCACAGTTTTCGACAGTTCTGGACAGTAGGGCCGCTGGCCTGTTCTTCTCACACATTTGTGGCTCCTTGATGAGGTCTGGGGCACCCACTTTGTCAATCTTGATGTCCCATACCATAACGGGATTCCAGTGGATTGGAAACCTGACACAAGGTCGTGTTCGCCCAGATAGGGAGATCTTGCATTGTTGCTGTGTTTCAAGGCCACTCGTGCTCGACTAGGGACTTGGGTAGCTTCCACTGTGGGCTTGGCAGAACTGAATATGGCCCACGAAGGTATGGCCACATCTGCTATCAGCCAGTCTGGCCGTTTCGACAATTCCAGAATCCAGAACGTGTCCAGTGGACCTTGGATGTTACTATAAGACAACATTGTCTCATTCATTGCAAGTGCCGACATGTAGTTAATGGTTTTGTCATCTCAAAGCTCATGATTTCCCCTGCAATGAGAATCCTTGTCATAATATGCAGCATCTTGCATTCTTGAACATTGACTGGGAAACGGTTCTGTTGCCAGCAAGAATGGTCGCAGCTGCAGTCCCTGTGTCCGTTTGTGGTGCTTGACACTGTCCTTAAACCCATACTCTCATTCGGGCCCCATTACCTCTCATATGCTTATTCAAGTGGGGGTTTGGAGTCGGTTAGATGGGGTATGCCCACTCGTGGGGCTGACCACACAACATCACCCCGATTTGGCTGTCGGTAGCAGTCTGGAGGCGGCCTTCCATCGTCCTCAGTCGTGACATTGTTCAACTGATTGTAACCCACAGGAAGATCTGACATACGAACAGGCCAACTAGTCCCGTTTGGTACATCCTTTTGCATTCGCATAGACTCAGGACCATTGGAGTATGGCAGGGATGTTGCCTCATAATTACTGTCATTTTCATAATCCGAGTCGCCACCGGATTTCGCCGCATACGTAAATGGCCGTCAATCTTGTGACCCTGATTTCTCCATGACAAGAGAAGCTAGACACTCGAGATTCAGTGTGAGACCTCATATAATATATCTCCAGGTCATGTTGAGGCCAGAATTACGATTTTTCAATTTTTAGAGATTTTAATTTTCAAACAGTATTTCCCTATTTATGCACCCAGTTTTGGCCCAATGGATACCATTTTTAAATATGTTATTAGGCTCATATATATCCACCTAATGTCAAAGCCCAATTTTTAAAATTCCCATTTTGAGAATTTTCATATAGCAAAGTGTACTAGGAGGTGTGCCGAGTTGAATCCCAAGTGAAATTTCACAAAATGCTCCTACTCCTCCACAAATTGGCACATGTGTTCACCAACATATATTGAAAATTGTCTCATGAGGATTAGTTGATTGCTCCAAAAATGCGAGCTCAAATTATGGCTTAGTGAATGTAGTGGATTTCCAACCAAAAAACTCGTAGACCAATTCATCCAGGGCACCCAGTCCATCGCCCATTGGACATATGCCTCAAATCGCTTCCCGGAGCACATTCTGTGCAATATACCACCAACATTCATCAAGTACCAAGGGAGCCAGGATTGCCTTGAAGTTGTGGCCTGGCAGTCTCTGGACTTTTATGCATGGCAGATGCCGGATGGAAGTGAAAAGACAGGTATTGGATCTGAGTCATCAGATGGATATAAATTATACCCTTAGTGAATTTTGGTGTTGTAATGCACAGAATGTGCTCCGGGAAGTGATTTGAGGTATATCTCCGATGGGTGATGGACTGGGTGCCCTGGATGAATTGGTCTACGAGTTTTTTGGTTGGAAATCCACTACATTCACTAAGCCATAATTTGAGCTCGCATTTTTGGAGCAATCAACTAATCCTCATGAGACAATTTTCAATATATGTTGGTGAACACATGTGCCAATTTGTGGAGGAGTAGGAGCATTTTGTGAAATTTCACTTGGGATTCAACTCGGCACACCTCCTAGTACACTTTGCTATATGAAAATTCTCAAAATGGGAATTTTAAAAATTGGGCTTTGACATTAGGTGGATATATATGAGCCTAATAACATATTTAAAAATGGTATCCATTGGGCCAAAACTGGGTGCATAAATAGGGAAATACTGTTTGAAAATTAAAATCTCTAAAAATTGAAAAATCGTAATTCTGGCCTCAACATGACCTGGAGATATATTATATGAGGTCTCACACTGAATCTCAAGTGTCTAGCTTCTCTTGTCATGGAGAAATCGGGGTCACAAGATTGATGGCCATTTACGTATGCAGTGAAATCCAGCAGTGACTCAGATTATGAAAATGACAGTAAGCAAAGACTCGTATGGTATGTCCAACATTGCACTCAGGCACAGAATCTGGCTCTGTTTATGACTCTTAGTAACTCCGGATGACCTGGGCTTGAAAAGACGCTCATTGCGGCTGCTTTTCATAGGTTGGGGACGTGAGGGCTCTTCTTCAGTTGATCTGTTCCCCTTGTATGTTCAAGACTCTTCGTTAAGGTCTAGGACCCCTTTCTTGCTGATCTTGATACTCCATGCAGCCGTACAATCCGCGGGTTGGGGACTATGCTCCCAGGGCAATTTCACTTGTGAAAATGGTGGCATTATGTTGTTGCTCCGGTTTGCTCGTGGAGGATAGTCTCGCGATGAGAGTTCATGTTTTCCAACAATGATAGTGCTTGTAATTATGATCCATCCCTCATATGCAGGATTTTCAGTACCACTCAATGGCCGGAGTGATACTTGAGGGCATGAATCTACAGGCTTTGCATTGCATTTATTGTCCTTAGCCCCAAATTCAAGGTTGAATTCCTGATAGGGTGTTGCACGGGGCCCCCCCAGGGGATTTTTTGACCTCCTCCCCCATGGGTTCAAAAACCCACCCCTGTGACTCATGGGGGTAAAAGCCACGGGAATCAAGACGGGGTTGAAAAACCTGGGGGGACCCTGCAGGGTTCCTGCGGGATCCCTGATACCAGAGGAATGATGATTTCATACTCAGCACATGTGGTCTTGCACTCTTGCTGCCACTAGCAGCCTAGTAGCAGGTGCACCAATAAGGCACTGAGTCTGAATCTTGTTGAATGACTGTAATTTGCTATATATAGTGCCTCAAATTATGCAACAAGAGAGAGTGGCTGAAAGGAGACAGCAACTCAAAACTAATGACACTAAGTAGTTAGGTGGGAAGGGGCCAAAGGGCTCATACACAAGGTGTTCATCTTCCGCTGTCCAATCCAAAGATTCTGGGTTGTCATGAATATCTTGATCCCTTCGAAAGTCAAGTGATCATCAGATCAATATGCAGTAAAGACCTTGTGATGGGTTGAACATGGGCTTGGAGACTTCAGGGCAGGCATCACTATTTACACAATTGTGGAATAATGAAGACATACTTGGAGTTTAAGCTGATTGGATAGCGCAAAAACACGGAGGAGCTCAATCGTGTTCATGATGAGTTTGAGATATTGATTGTACACCACCATCGAAGTGAATGTCGCATAAATGTGTGAAGCAATTCGACCCAATTCGACGGACTGGAATGATCATGAAAGTGAGTGCACTAGGCTTGCTTCATCCGGATGTATCAGTTGAGCAGTGAGACACTCTTGCACAAGCTCACGACAGCGCTGGTCTAAAAATAAGGGTCCGCAGTGGGGTCCAGGGCATGAGGTGACCTCTTGGACCAGGTAGAGATTATCTTCTGGACAATCTGCACTGATGGTATGGAGCAGGGGGCGGATGTAACATGCACATGTACCTGAGTGTAGTTGGAGAGGAAGTTGAGTCAGGAAATGTGATGGGGGTATGGTACGCACAAATATGTCTATCCACCGCCATCTCGTGGATGAACATCATGGTCTTTGAAGCGCTGTCGATTAAAACTCCAATGAATTCCTGTTCTAGGTCACAAGGATGGGGTGTAGCAAAGTAGAGGCACCCTTCTTGAATGTTGATGCAAAGGGGAGAATGAAGCAGTTGAGCTAGTTGCAACTGTTTTGTCCAATCTGGTGGAGGGAGACGTCTTGCAAATGCAGGGAGAAATAAGTCAGGGGGGCACTGGCACTCCTGTAGTCCCTGTCCTAGGCGAGCAGGTGTGGATGACATATATACAGAAGTCATATTTGAAGACCGCAAGCTTAATGGCCAAGTTCGCCCATGCTAGCATTGTATTAGGAGGTGCCTTGCCAGGTTCAGAGGCAGATGAGATGCTTACATAAAGATGTAGCCTATGCCTACAGGAGAAATCTTGGGATCGCATTCCAGGTATGTTGTTGCTTCTACAGCCTTACAATGGTTTTAAACCTCTAGTCCGATGCAACAGCTCATTGATGACACACTTGACTTCTCCCCTTTGAGCACTCTGGGGAAACCAGGGTATGGAACCGACCTCAAATTAGGGCTAGCCACGGCACCTACATTGTACGCATGGGAAGAACACCCAGAGATGGCGCAGCTCGTAGCGAGGCGCTTCAAACATGAGGGAGACGTTGAACAGGTGGGTTCATTTCTAAATATTCTATTGCTCTCGAACTGCATTCTGAACTATACTTGTCCTTCCTCTGACATAGGCCTGCACACTTGTCATGCACTCAAACGCACTAGAGAGGACGCGGAATCTCGCAAAAGAGTACAGTAACAAAGCACTGGAGGTGCTAGATCGGCTACCTCACACAGACGCCAAGGATGCATTGGCATCACTTGCTAGCACAGTCGTAGAACGCGCAGGATGAGGGTCAATCGATTCCATGGGCTCGATAATTATACATGACTACATATCATCTCATACAGTATCACCAAGGCCGTCATCAGACGTGTACATTAGAAGTGAGATCCACCTTGTCCCTGTTCACGTCTTCTGTATGCAGTACATAATTAGCATCATGACCAACCCATCCTATACATCCCATCGCTGCTATCTCGGGTGAAAGGCCACTCATCAGGACCAACCAATCAATCAACCAATCGATACCCTGTCTTAGGGTCTCAATATCAGGCCTGCGCACGGAGCTCAAGCAACCTACGTCAGGCAATGTGGCTTCATCTTAATCATCGTCCACCAGGACTGGCACTCGAGCTAAATTCGAGGTGCTGTCCTATTTCCACAAGCAATGGGCTTAGGAAAGAGACGAGAGGATGCCCCTATAAAAGCCATACGTATCTCAGCATCCGTCCACTTCAAATTTGAGGGTGACTGAAGATTGGAAGCAGACCTTGGCACGCATGAAGCCCCAGGGGATCTCTTCTGGCGCATTAAGTGGGAGCAAAAACGTAGTCGCAGGCTTGGGTGGTTTGTCCATCGGCACATTAGAGCCTTCTTCATCTCTTTCTAGATCATTCTCCCATTGTACGAACAGAGGAATAACAAGGGGCCCAGACAGGACCCTAGCTTTTGGTGTCGATACATCCATGTTGGAGAAGGAAGAAGATAGACTCGGAGAAGACTCAGTCGGGGGATGTATCAGCAACACCATGACCCATCCAACCTGAAAGATTGCGAAATTCTGCATATGCATGAGATATGTGCATTCAATGCAACCTACCTCGCACTCTACCATGGCAAGTTGCTCTCCCTGCTCATCCCCATTATCGTCAGCTGTCGAGAATTCGGATTGAACTTTGCGCCATGCTTCAGCAGAGAGCCCAAGGAGGACCTTGACTAGGTCCTCCGCATTTGGGGGGCTGACGCATATGCAATGAGGCGGCTGGTGGAAGTGAGGAGAATACAAGCCCAAATGTCAGTGACATCTACGACTTGCGAAATGGTAGACTTCAGTGACACAGGAACAAGCATCATGGGATTGAAATTAGCAGAGAACTATGACCAGTAGGAAACCGATGATAGAGCTTGAGGCTCTATTAGGAGTGCAACCTGCTGGGAGCGATGGCGATAAGGAGGCAGAAAGAGAGGCAGACGTGGCAGATGTGGGAAGACAGACAACACTCACAGTAGCTGGTTTGATTAGGATGAGATAAGGCAGCAGGTTGACCATTACCAGACAGGACATGTTATTGTTTGAGGCAATGCCCTGAGTGAAGATCGTTTGGAGAATATGAGGATGAAACGCCTGATAGGATAATTGTGGAGTTAGAACAGCACAAAATGTCTCGGAAAGGTCGACACCATACCTTTCCGCAGAGTACTGCATGAAATATTGGACCCTTCAGTGGAGGCTCGACCCAGGGCCCTGAGTAGCGAATCAGAGTCGCTGGGATCACAGGCTGAGTCAAAGGTAAAATGAAGCACAAGTCTGGGTTGGGAACCCCCAGATCCATCCATTTTATAAGCCAGGAGGGAAAGCAAGAGGCAATGTTGGACGATCTGGCCAGTGAGACATTGCGGTGCAAGAGATTCGTGTTGTCCATTAGGAAATCACCTGCTTCTGCAATTTTCCGGCCTTGTCGACATTGCAGCTGGTGACCCCCAAACTCTCATCCCAATGGCAGCCAGCTGGATCGCTGTATGCAACGTGAATTGTCTACACCTGCCCCACTGAGAGATCTGGGCCAGCAAGGATCCTCAAATCCATGGGATGACATTGATAACATTTCATGATGGAGGTAAGGGCTGCGCAAAGGTTGCATTATCTAGGCGATCCTTGACTTCGCCAAAAGACACTGATGTCGCACTGTTGGACAGAGTCTCTGGGGCATTCTACTTTTGGCAAGGTCCAGAGGTCTGCGACACTCCTGTCAATCATCTGTGACGTCATTATTAAGGCCACCACTGCCCTCTAGCAACAATTGGCACAGCAACTCCTCATACAATTCCAAGAACACCCGACCCTGCAGACTTCATTACAATTTTTGCATTGGATTCCTCTAGGCTACATATTCGAGACAGTGATCATTGATCAGCTTTTGAATCGAGTAAGTCTGTCCCTTCTCATCAAGGAGCCCACAGAATCCTCACCACTGTCACAGTTCCTCGAACCTCCAGAATACCGGAATGTCACACTCAAATGTCTTTCAGAAGTTGCCAGCCTCAACGTAGCACCGAATGTACAATACGTTCGGCGCTATGTTGTCTTATTTCCAAGATGGTGAGACCTTCTTGGATTGGTCTCTCCAATTTAGACTCATTCCCTCATCTCCAAGATCCCCCCCCTCAACTGGTATGCAATTCCGTGGACTGAGATGACCAGAGAGGCTCACCAGTGTACTTTGCAGATATTGCGAAAGCATATGCAACTTCAAGTGACTCGGATCAAGAACTAGTTCTCAATCTCACACTCTTCCTATCTAATTTTCGCGGTAACCACCTTTGTGCAATTGGAAATCAAGCTAACAATGATGTGCTGTTGAGCGCACATCTCTATATGGTCAAGATTTCCACTGTCAATGAACAAGAAGTCTTCAAGATCTGTCTTGAATATTGGTCCAGGCTCATGGCGCTTTATGAAGAGCTACAGAGCCTTCCCAATGTGGATCTTGTGGGGCTACATCTGGGCACTTCTACTGGGGTGCCGTTGGGCGTAACTTTGTGGGAAAATATTCACTCGTACATACCATCAAACCTTCGACTCATATGATTGAAAGATAGTCAAATTCTAATACTCATCTAGGAACTGCAGAAGAGAAAGGTGGTCTGTCTGGTGCCCCTCTACTCCCTCTCGCTCTCCACTTTACATACATTACGTGCCCACTTTCCTGCCACCCCCATATTTGGCGGTGGTGGCACACCCACTAGTGCTGGCGCCCCTGAGCTCGTGCGGCACCCAGCTCAGCATCAGCCAATCTAACTCGGTTCCACCATCTCCTCCATCCCAACTTGGCCATGATATTCCTGACTCACATTTACTGAAATCCAAGCAAGGCAACCACCTCCCCAGAGGTGATAATCAGTTGATGACCCAGCCAATTCGTTCCATAGCATACGTCCTGGAGGATTACAGTGTTGAGTGAGGCTCAGAGTGGGCAAGCACCATTGCTGCACAAGTGTGACTTTAGGTTCGAAGATAGGGAGCATATTGGCTTCTTTGGGATGATAAAATCATAATCAAGGAGGTTGTATAATGATGCAAGATGGGTGGATAATGAATATAATTCAGTCATTGAGACTTGATAAGCTGGCCCAGCTAGATTATGCCTAAGAGGGTATACATGCAAGTCCAACTTTCAACTAGGTGCTAATGTCACAAGCCCCACCACCTCCAAGATCATTAATGTCAATATCAGTCTCCACACTACCATTAAGGTCTGGAAGCTTTGCTATTTCTTGAAGGTCTGAGGCCAGAAGTAGGTCTGCATGACTCCAAGATCCTAGGCACAGAAGAGCACGGATTGAAGCTGGGGCTAATCTATTTCGAAGATGCGAAACAAGAATTCGTCCTCAGCTAAACACACGTTCCACATCCACCGATGTAGCTATTGGGTCGGTCAGAATTAGGAAGATAAATCTTAGATGAGACAGAATCATACCAGGGATTGATAGATAATCCATTGCCATATGTGAAAGGCGAGGGTAGGAGGACCGGTGATCCCACCACCACTGAATTGGGTCAGTAGTGTACTCAGGTGGCATTGTAAGGTAGAAGTCCAATTCATTCTTCGTTGTTTGTGATGGAATACTTGGCTTGGCAGTCAAGTTCTTGAAAAAGAGGCAAGCTTTAGCCTGTGAGAAACATTTTCAGATAATTGTGCAGATATATCTCTGGGACCACACACCTGGGGGTTATTCAAAGACCCAGAGTTGATGGCAGGATATGGTTGTTGAGGAAGAGGATCATGCGGGGCATCGGGAGTGGTGGCATACTTGGGCGAGTCATATATCCTATGCGCAATATTGATCCCAATGGCAATCCATTTAGTCTCCCAATCATGTTCCTTCCAGTACACAGATTTGTATCTTGGGTGAAGCACTATGGATAATCTTCATATCAGTTCATAGATAAATGATATGGGTAGAGAGGACGTACACATGGCAACTCGGTATGTATCAGAAGTGTCTGTCGAGCGAGGGAAACACTGAGACAGATTGAATCATCGTATTTCTTTTCAGTGTTACTGAGTGAAAGGGCACTATCAATAGAATCCATTACTGGAATCACATCGGCAAGGTTTGGAGTGTCTTTGACAGAGAAAAGAAGTGTTGCTTGTTTGAATATCTGTTGATACTAGTATCAGTAATTTAAAAGTGAGAATAAACAGGTGCAAGATAAAACCTCGAGAACATCCTTGAGTTGGGTAATAATGTCCCAGTCTTCATCCAAAAGCTCAAATTCACGAAGTCCATTTTCATGATTTTGAGTCATAGCTTCAATGACAGAGCGAAATTTGAGGGTGCAGATTCAAGCATGTCATTTGTCGAGTTCCATTGCATTCAAACATCACAGACAAGCATGCCGGGTGACTTGACAAGTTTACAGCAGAGTTTCTGCCAGAGAGGAAGGAGAATTGTTGTTGAAGTTGCAATGGCCACAGTTAACTTGCGAATCTATGTATCATAATGAAGTATAGTTAGTAGTAGGCCAAGGAAAGGCTATTGAGACATACCTTAACAAGGACACTGTGGACAGGCATTGTTCTCATTGCAAATATCTTCAAATCGTCCTTGGAGACTGTCTCTAGATCATCTACCCAGTCTTCGAGACCAGCCATATCAGGATAGATATTTTCAGGACCGACACCATCGCAAGTGTCCGGCCCCCCGTCTTCATCGTCGTCACTTGAATCAATAGAGTCATTAGTCGAGGCATCATCAGGGAATGGATTTGGTCCTTTGGACTTGGCATGCATCATGACTTTTTTGGCAGCAGAATCAAATTGGGCAGTGAGAGTATGAGCAGTGAGATTGATGATATGTGCAAAGCATCGGACACATGTGGATGAATCAAAGGAGTTGGCAGATTTGGCCATCTCATCACACATTGTGTTGTTATTAGATGCGTTATCGCATGTAATACCAAGAATCTGTTCAACCATGCTTCATGATGTAGTCAAGGGGATTATGAAGAGAACACATACTTTATGAGTAATTCCAAAGTCTACAAGGATGCTGTGGAATGCCTTGGCGAGGTTTTTGCCTGAGTGTGACTGGTCACAGGAAGTACGTTCGGCGAGTTCCTCCACACAGTCAAACCAACGGACGTACTTTGGCAACCTCTATGACATCTAACAGAAAACTTTCGACTTTTCCTTTGGATGCATAGTGTACAGTAAATGCCACTAAGGCTTGATGATTAGGGGAGGACCAAGCATCGGTCCCAAAGTTCAGGTGGCCAGAAAATCACTAGAAATTAGAACAAATCAGCTGCTCACTTCTCATAGAGATTGATTGTTCTGTACCATCAAGTGGTTCTTCATGTGCACTCAAGCATGGTTAAAGTTAAGCCGAACATCTCATGAGAGGGTTGAAATGGAAGGTATGTAGGTTCCAGTTCTCCCTGTCTTCATCAAGTGATTGAAACCACGATCGGCCACAACTCTGTATGGCCGTGAATCCTCAGCACACCACAAAACATGCTGGATCCTGAGAATAAAAATGTGAGTTCAATGGGTGCCCCAACCGGGGTAGTGTAGCCTCACTAACTTGCTTTCCTGCTCTGCTGTAAGGACGGTTTGAATATGTCTCCTTTGCACCTGCACGACAGAATGTGGCAGAAATACTCCCATCCTTCATCCCAGCATTTGAGTTTGGGGCCTTAATAGTCCCAGCCATGACCCCTGCCAGAAGACCAGGGCGGCACTTATTGATATGGTCTTTTAGGCTTTTGGTTGAAGTGGCATCAGTCGTATCCAAGTACCGCCGCACACCTCGTCAGTTTCCATATGTGCAAGGAGAAGAGAGGCATGGGAAAAATTGGTATTTTCATCCTTCTTCGATCTGTATGACCACCTGTCCATAACAAGAATAGATGAGTGATGTCCATTTTGCCGCAGTTTTAACTGTGCAGGGCATGGAGTCCTTGTGAGTACTCTATGGCCATGCTCTTGTCGCAAGGTACTTACTAAGATCATCCTCTGTGTCAGTCCTCTCCTCCGAGCTCACCTTGGGAGTATCCATTTGAGTAGTTAGTCCTTGTGCCTTGGCTTTTGGGCGAGCCTTTCCCTTTTCTTTCTGCTTATCCGCATATGTGGCTTTGAGATTGGAATCTGAAGATGAGGAGATAGTCTGAGAAGCCACATCACCGTCGTCTTTGAGTTCTTCCAGCGAGATGGAGCCACTTGGGGATTTGGCAGGAATGAAAGGGTTTTGATGATGGTTTCTTTGTTGTGCTGTCTTGGACAGTCTTTTTTGTTTCTTGACCAGTCCTTTGACTCGAGGTTCAAGGGCTCTAGCCTTGCCAGACTTGGCCACCATTTTGGATTGTTGGTGCTTCCGCTTTCTGCCAAGCTCTACCACAGAGTCATCTGATTCAGACATAGCTAGAGTGGGGTTTTGGAGTGTGTGGCACAGTGGGAAGTTGGTGGTGAATTGAAAGTGATTTTCCTGTTCTTGGGATACCTGGAAGAGGAAGGCAGGAATTAAATTGGACCCGTGAGAAATGAGCATTTTATATTACTCAAATCCTCTATGGCATTCATAGGCCCTGGAGATATTCAAACCCACCTCCATATCCCCAGGGATGGTGGGTTCTTGGCGGGTTTTAGCCAAGGGTGGACATTGGTACTCCCCCCCCATGGGGATTTCCCCTGCGGGGTCAAAACCCACGGGTTTTGAAACCCTGTGCAATACCCTAATTCCCGATTAAAACTTGTTATGTCCCTCTTCCATTCGGGTTCAATAAAACACCTAACTCGGGTGGGGATTATGGATGACTCCAGTCTATCTGCTTGATTATCGTGAACTCCAACCTGTGGTGGCTGCGGATACCCAAGTGGCCCAGGGTTTAGGGTTCCACTCCACAGGAATGAATCTATTTGCCATTGTAGGTGCGTAATGGCCACACTCTGGGTGGATTCTTGAGTTCGTTGTTCATTTGGTCTTATGATGAGGCTCAAGCATGGTGAGTAAGGTCTTGTTCTCGACCTGTGTTCTAGTCTTTCGCCAATTTCATAGGGAGGTACTGATGGCCTGAACAGATTTTGTTCAAGTCCATCTAGACTCATTGCATTGTATGGAAGCCCCATAGTTTCGTTCAATCGTGGACCTCTGATTTGGCAAGAAGGAGACTCAGAGATGTTTTGGGCGATAGACTCAATGCTAGATCCAAGTCTGGATTTCCTTTTAGATCCAACCTCGTCGGTATTAGAATAGTCCTGGACTACCATATTCCGGGCGTTCGTATGACTCGAGATCTGGGATGAGCTCCACTGGTGTAGGTCTGGCTTGCACCAAGGCTCCAGCACTTCATTCGATTGAAGGGGAGGCTGCATTAATTTGGGTTCAGGGATTAGGGTCCTGGACATCACATTTGACAGTGTATCATGATGACACTCATTCTTCCTGGCTATGGCCGGGCTCAATGGGCTGCAGTGTGCGGATGGTACTATAATCCTGGACAGAGCTTGACATTTGGGCTCATTCACGCAGGGAACTAACCTGTCAGAGGTACTCCTCAGGTGTTACTGTGCTTGAGCGACCATGTATTGGAGCGAACTCAGAGATCAGGTTCCGTTGAGGAGGCAGGCACGTTCATAGTTGTTCAGACTGAAGTTGTACGGGCACATGTCAGTCCCTGAAACAGTGTGGTTTCCCATACCACCTCTTGCAGTACATCCCCACAGTGTAGTATTGCGTGCACCAGTGTAGAATCCAGCGTGTAGTTTGACGACCCTTTGGGCAATCAGAGGTAACTTGGTTAAGGAAGTACCTTGAGTCCACATCCAGATCGTAGATCAGCCAGTCCAGCCATGTGGAGATGATATTCATGGCTCTATGGAAGTCAACTTATTGCTTCAACGGAGTGAGGCCCAAATAGCTTTATAAGGTGGGGAGGATAGTTTCTGCATCCCTGGATCACAGCTATGGTGGAGGGTTCTCAAGGCCTCATTTGACTGGTAGCTGGACATCATAGAGGGAACAGGACACAAGTCATTATTATAGCCAAGGGGGTGACTCGAGGATTGCATGTCCAGATGTACATTAGATTGTCTAGCCACAGAGGTGTCAGATAGCTGAATATGAGGTGAGGTTGGACCACAACACAAATTTAGGGGAGTGACCACCCTTCTTGAGGTATCCACCCTGTTTGAGAGGGGGCTAGGAGTTCCATTTACAAGTGACATTTGCATCTGTAAGAACGTTGTAGGGTCATATTTTTAAGGGGAGTGGCCACCCTTCTTGAGGTATCCACCCTGCAAGGCAGGGGGTTAGGCAGCCAATTCCCGTAAGTAGATGAGGACATTAGAGGTTGAGCTGTCGAGGATCTAGAGGTGCTCTTGCCAATGTTCAAGTCACAAATATTTGCATCCGGGGGTGTGTGGAGGGAGGATGAGGGCGCCAAGTTCAAACCATGGGCAGTCCTGTAGGGACTCACCAATGGAGTTCTTACACACTCCACCAGTGTTAGTTCAGTCATATCTGAACTAAGGAATTGGGAGGAACCGGAAGGTGGTGGAGGTTCTGGGTCCAATGGATTAGTCCAGTCTGTAGGACTATGGCCATTTCGTATAGCCCAACAAGTTAGTAGTTCTTGTAGGGAAAGAGTCTCTATGCCCACAAGGGCAAAATAGGTGGGCTTAGTCATTAAGGCTGGGGTCGCACAGTGTGTAGTGTGTAATCTGTAAGTCTGCAACTCCGTGAGATGGACAGATGATGATGGTAGAAAAGATACATTATCTGGGCATTGCCATGGCTCTTTCCATACAGGAAGTATGACTAAGGGAAGCTATGTAAAAAGAGGGGCAATTCTCAGGGCAGCACCAAACTCCCTGTGGGAGAAGCTTCCCACCAGTTTAGGATAGAAAATGAGAGAAAGGGAATAAAAGGTTCTAGCTACTAGGGAACCAACCCCTTGATCCATAAGTCTACTGAAGTGGCTTAAGGGACTTTGACACCACTAACACTGAAGAGTTTGGAGTGTGGGAGACTTTCAGGATTAGATCCAACATGAAATGGCATCTGGTGCTCAAAATCCCCTAACATTATGTATTTTTATCCTGTTATAATTGCATTGTTTGTTTGGTCGCATTGGCAGAATCCGAGGTGTTTGAACTAGACAGCTTTGTTGTTTTTGGGGTCTCTCCAGTCCATCTTAATCAACTTCGAGCTAGACATCGGGCTGCACTTCGTGTTGTGGCTTTCCATTGGCAGGAGTTGTTATTCAGTCTCATCCTATCGCTCACCAGGTCACAGTTTTTCCATCGCTTTTCACGCGTGGTCTCTCCAATCCATCTTAATCAACTTCAGGCTAGACATCAGGCTACACTTCGTGTCATGGCTTTCTGTTGGCAGGAGTTGCTATTTGATCTCGCCCTATCGCTCGTCAGGTCCACAAATTCTCCATCATTTTTTTTAACGTGTTTTCATGATCTCCCCAATCCATCTCAGTCAACTTCGAGCTATATGTCGGGCTACACTCTGTGTTGTGGCTTTCCATTAGCAGGAGTTTTTATTCGATCTCGCTCCATTGCTCATGAAGTCATGCAGCTTTCCATTGGTTTTCACATGTTTTGTGGTCTCTCCAGTCCGTCTCAATCAACTTCGAGCTACACTTCGTGTTGTGGCTTTCTGTCACAGGAGTTCTTGCTCGTAACAATAGCATTATTCTCCATTTGTGCATCTATTTTCATTGTCTGTGGAGTAAAGCTGACAGGATATGCTCTGCTAGATCCTCCCATCAATATCTTGTGCATCATATGGCTCGTGTGCAACAAGGATCAGAGCAACCTGTGGTGCCATGCCTTTCTGGTTCACATCGTCTTGTGCCTGAGGTGGTCATTCGCCTCGGCCATCATCCCACACCCCATCATCCCACACCCCATCACCCCACACCCCATCATCCCACACCCCATCACCCCACACCCCATCATCCCACACTCCCTCCTGTGTCTATGCCTATGCCAACTCAGTCTTCTCATAATACCCCATCTGATCAGTCACTGCAGTCGAACCTTCCAAGGGCAGACTCTCAGGTTTCAAAATGCCTGATGTCCAAACTAAAGTCTGCAACAGCTCGTACCAAAGTGAGGTCCAAGGCTGGGGAGAAAGATCCAACAGCCTCAAAGTTTGCAGTGCATGGAGTGACTTCCGGGAGGGATAAGGTTGGATATTCTCGAAATGAGTCTCCAAGTCATTCCTCAACCAGCCATGACATTCATTCCTCCCTTCCCATTCTGAGTCTCCACCCATCTAAACCTGTCATGGACTCGGCTGCTAACCCCCTCCAACCTCCTCTCACTGAATCTAAAAATGCCGCAACATCGATCTCAGCTCGAAATTCTAGCGATCAATCAACTTCAATATCACGGTCAACCTCAAAATCTGCCCTGCCTTCCCTGGAACATACCAAGGATTGTGGGGTTGATGTTGAGGACTCACAGATGTTCTAGGGTGATGATTATATCATGGCAAATGCAATGTTAGGCATTGAGAGCTCAGGATCTGATGCTGATGCTGATTGGGACCCCATGATATCTACTGGTGGCAAGGACCTAAGTGATGGAGAACACTTCAGTGATGCCAATAGTGCCAAAGATGTTCATGTGCGATCTACAGGCAAAGAGCCCAGCCCTGTGTGCTCAGTTGCCAAGAAGGCCTCTCCTGGGCCTCGTGGACACGGAGGTAGATTCTTGCAAGCTCAGTTGGATGTGGTTGAAAAGCATGCTGAACTGTTCCAGGGTGTGATGGCTAGCTTGGCCAAGTTGTGGGGCTGTCATATCTCAACCCTATATCGAGTGGCTAAAGTGGCAGGAGCTCTGAAGAAGCATCGATGACCAAATGCTTGGAATTCATTTCAATACCAACAAAAGAAGTTGAAGAAGACCCCCTCTGGTCTCAGTGTGTAGGTTTAATATTCATTGCTCTACTCATTTTCTGATGCCTTATATAGGAAAAGGAGGTGCAATCATACGTCAACACCTTCAGCTGACATATGTCAAGCTGCATGATGAGCTTGGGGGGCCCAGTTCTGAGGCCTGGCATGAGCATCGCAATATCCTTATAGATGATCTCAGTACAGAGAAAGCATCTGATACAGCTCATATTGCCATGTCTGGAGGTGATGTGGCCCATCAGATGGTCTTATCCTGATCAAAAATTGATAGTGAGGTATGTACTATTCTACATATTTATTCATTCTGTGCTACATGGGCTAACATGCTGATGTCTAGGGACAGGCACTTCATCAGATTGGGGTTCATCTCATGTACCTGATGGTGTTGGACCTCACCTCCTCAACAGCAGCACATGGCCAGAACTTGATTAACTTCAACAGCGAGGAACTAAGGGCATGGGTGGACCATGAATGGAATTCTTGTGACACTCCTGAAATGAAGAAACCCCTTGCCTCACTGTATACATATATTCTAGAGCAAAAGGGGGTGGCTGAAGACCTTGTTAAATTCCACAAGGGTCAGGATGGGGCTACTCGCACTAAGGAGACAAAGGATCAGTACACCTTATGGAAGGCCATCTCAGTGGATTTACTAAGGATGCTTCATATGTATCCTTTGAAAGATTCACTGTTGAGATTTCTCATGAACCTACCTCGTGTCTCAGGATCACTGCAATTGGACTACAAGACTATGCCCTGGTCATTGATTGTTCAGAAAATGAGGTCGTCGTGAATCCACTGCATCTGTTGGCCAGACGTTGAGGGTATGCCTTTGCTTGGCACATTTGGTTTGGATGACCTCAAGACACATCATTGGTGACTGCTTCATGATGCGATATGCTCTACGGTGTAAGCAGGAATCTCCTAAGAGACTATGCCACAGTCCAAGATTGTTGAATCAAGGACAAAAGGAGAGGGCCACAGAGTCAATCCATAGGTTAAGGTCCGATTGAATGAAAGGCCTTGAGGTTGAGAATTTGTCTTGCTAGGGCAGGCTTGCTCTAACAATGAATGAATGGATGATTCGATTCAGAAATCACACTGATGGCTCTCCTCTTGAGGGCCTATCCAAAGTGTGAACAATACTAGATATAGTCTGGAAGTCACCCTGATGCCAACAGCTGTCCTTCAAGACTTTAGAGACTGAGGGTGAGGGGGAAATGAATCAAAATTCGCATCCCCTGCACTTAATATACATCTTAGAATAATGCCATGGTAACTGGCAGAAAGGTGGGGTTAAGGCGAAAATTATGGAAAAGAGATTGAGTCAAAAGCTTCAAAACTGAAGGAGATATTCAATTAACAAGTCAGAATAGGGAAATATGGCTTAACCAAGGTATTCCTCCTCTCCTACTGAACAGAATCCCTTGGGGAAAGGTGGAACTGGTCGCCCTAGATGTACCCTCCATTGTACATAGGGTCCGGAACCATAATTGCCTTTAATAATCAGAAAAGCGGAGGTAAAAGTGAAATGAGACATGGGGAGACTAAATTACAGAAAGCCGAGTTCTAATCCACTCGTTTTTCCCTTGGTACCATTCGATGCGGATTTTCAACGTCTTTCCAGGGGTGGTCATTACTAATGAATCAGATCAAAACTGGTAGAGATATTTGTGAAATACTGAACGATAGTGTGGAGCATGAGGTAAAATAGACCTGGAGGATGCAGTTCGCGTTAGATAAACGCTTATGTAATACCGTTGGATAGGTATTGATCGTAGCTTTCTGGGCGCTGTCTTTCCGAGTCGATCCGATAAAAAATGAGGGAGATATTCGTGAAATACTCCTTGAGAGTATGGGAATAGCCCCTATTTAACATGTGACTAATCCGCAAGTTGGATCCAAAGGATTAGGCAATCTTGATTATATAATTGGGACTCGTATATCCCCACTGAGGCAATGAGCAATGCATAGTGGATTGGGTACCAAACAAATAGGGCAAGTTGAATTGCCTGAGCCACAGTTGGCTGGGCTTGAAGTAACTACAATTTGAGGTAGTCTGTTGAAGACTTGGAGATGGACAAATAAATGTCTCATGTACAAGGTGGAGGAAAGAGAAATAAAGTGGGTCTTGGAGAATTGAAATCCACTTCATATGGCAATCAAAGGAATGGTAGGTATTTGAAGGATTGGAATTGAATAATTTGGATTCATTTGAGGAGGTAGTTGGGTCCTGAAGCGGAATATATGTAGTAGGGTTTTATCCCTCCAACAACAGATGTGTTCACAACTCTCCATTTTGAATGAATTGGTGACTATGGTATGTCCTACCATTATAGTATTCTTGGATTTGATTACTGAATGGTTTTTTGGTAGACCTGGGTGATGATGATATCCTAGTCACCAGGATGAACAATGTGCTGCTGCTCACTGTGTGGCAGGCAG
Organism: Hydnum rufescens UP504; assembly: GCA_014904985.1. Taxonomy (NCBI): domain Eukaryota; kingdom Fungi; phylum Basidiomycota; class Agaricomycetes; order Cantharellales; family Hydnaceae; genus Hydnum; species Hydnum rufescens. Next base: position 132,660 of record MU129059.1, read on the forward strand.
AAGGCCTCTGAAAGGGGAAGAAGTGTAAGATAGTGGAGGCCAAGGTTACCAATGAGCATGCTGATGGGGGGTCTGGGTCAAAGGTTCTGCGAGTGGTTCTGCCTTCTGTTTCCAGCAGGCTGAAGCCAGCAAAGAGGAAAGGGAAAGGGAGACTAACCCCGAAGTCCCTCCCTTATATTGATGATGCCTCTGATGTGCTGGTGACACCTGCAATTTCAGTCCATGAACCTGAACCATCTCTATCAAACTTGTCTTTGCCTGAGACAATGCCAATTCCTACAGCCTTGCCAACTCCTCTGACAGACACAGGAGTTAATCCTTTCGGCTCAAAACCTGGCTCAACACCATCATATTTTCCATCATCTCTTCTTCCACCTTCGTCCACTCTTCCACCTTCAACCAGTCTTCCACCTTCAACCACTCCTCCACCCTTGTCCGCTCTGCCTCTGTCATCTACACTCCTCCCATCATCTACTTTTCTGCCATCTACTTTTCCACCATTGTCCACTTTTCTGCTGTTGTCCACTTTTCCCCTGTTGTCTACTTTTCCACCATCGTCCACTTTTCCGTCATTATCAACTTTTCCATCATCATCAACTTTTCCGTCATCAACTTGTCCGCCATCATCAACTTTTCCTCCACCCTCGATGCTTGCTCCAGGCGAAACTCAACTATTTGACTGGGATGATGTCATTCAGACTATATGCACTCAATCTTCATACCAGGGTTCAGTCAGTTAGCCACTACAACTGCTACCTTGGGATGACCTGGTCTTGATTGACTGCGTGATAAACTTAATAAATAGATCCTCTTATAATCTGGTTTGTATATAATGATGGCAATCCCTATATATATGCTTAGGCCAAAGTCTCCATTGGGGCCCCTTGAGAAGTAGGCCTACTTAGATTCAAAGGGCAATGGACCAAAGAACAGTCTGAAAGAGCAGTGTTAAGCCTATATATGGCTTTATATCCATCAAGGTGCTGAAATACAAAGGTCACTCAAAACACCCCTTGGGGCCCCAATGATCCAAAGCCTGCTTAGGCCCAAATAGTGCCATGTTTTTGGGCCTAACTAGGGCTGATTTTGTGGCTGACCAAGGTGGGATTCCAGTCATCGATAGACCCTTCTTCATCAGATGAGGAAGGGTTGGCATTAAAGTCAGGCATGATGGCATCAACCAAATTCAAGTCCATCGAGCCAGTGGGTAGAGTTGGTTGTGGTGTGGGATCTAATGGTGGGGACAGTGAGGCAGCATGTGGGAGAGGTACTGTGTCACAAAGCATAATGGTACCAGGACCCAAGACACAGGCGAGTGCTCCAGCCATATGACTGTCCACATCTCAAAGACAGGACTCAAACAGATCATTATAGAGGGCCGTGGATTGCTGGGATTTGTCCCCCCACCCAATCGGGAACTTGATGATCCAGGGTGATGGACATTTAACCTCAGCCACCAGCCACATCCTCCAGATTTCCAAAAATTTGCCATGAGCATCGCCAGTATCATGTTCAGTAATCTCTTTAACAATCACCTGATATTCCAGGGCCGTAATGGGTAGACAAGGATTAAGAGGATGAACATCTTTCCTGTCCAAGATTCGAATGCCTTGGAGGGGGACACCATGGTGTTCTAATCCCCTGAAAGGAAAGTTGACCTCAGCCATAGAAAAGAAAGCTCCCACAAGGGCATGATCAACTCCAAATCATGGGAGCTCCAGACCAGTGACGAGAGCAATGTGGTTGATGGTCCGATGCATCAGAAGTCAACCAACAGCACTTAACTGGGCCTCTGCATCTTCATGTTTTATAATCTCAAGTGGCATGTGGAATTTTGAGAAACTGGATGGGGTGGGGAGAGCACCATCATGTCCGCTCTGGATCAAAGAGTCGATGATGTCGGAGGTGCCACAGATTGATGATGAGGTTGGAATATTGTTGAGTCATAAATTGAAAAATTCTGCGGCCCCAAACCACAGCTGATGTAACTTGAATGCGTCAATGATGAGGTTCTGGATGTTCTGTAACCATACATTGTCGAAATACCAATCCAAGTGGTATGTGCTCTTTTTCATGGGCTGACATGCTGGATATTGATGTTCAAGGAGATAGGGAAAATGTGGCGAGGCATGATTGTACATGCATCACATGCACAGAATGTCGCCGTACGACCAAGTGGGAGAACATGATGGCAACCATGACCTAGTGAGTCAGATAGTGTTGAATATGTCTGAGTCCCAACATCGATACAGTGACTCCTGGTATTTTGGATTAAACTCTGGGAGGCTGGGAAACAAAAGGCCAGAGAGATCGTCCACATTCACAGGGCCTGGGTCAGATGCCAATAAGGATGTCAATTGAGCGGACAGATCTGAATCATGGACAGTGTTGTTGTACTCGAGCACCCAGTCCTGAATGCAAATGAAGTGCTTGGAAGAGCTGGGGTGATTGCCTCTGAGAGCTGGAGATAATGTCACTATTAGTCCTTGAAACAAATTCTTGCCATGAAAGGAAGAAACTTACAAGACTGAACTTCCTTGAAATGATGATAGTATTGTTTGCCCATGGACGAAAATGCCTTCAGCATGTTAGCTGAACTAAGTGGCAGGGCAGGACCAAGGGATTCACCAAATCACCACTGCAAGGGTTGGCCATCATCATTGAGCTTGATGGGGTTGGGAGGAGGTGCTGGCAGAGAAACTTCAGACTTCTTTTTGAAGCTCAGGAACTTCTTTGTCCTCCTAGATGAGGAAGCAGAAGGGACAATGGAAGAGGACGATGCTCCCACAGTCAAGGGAATTGAGCTATCCATCAACGCAGTCAACTTCTTGGTCTTGGACTTCATTTTGTGAGGAGGTGCATGCGGGGTAGTACTGTAACCCAAACAGACTCCTACAACTCAGAACAGACAGATGTGCTGCTCAAAAGCGCACAAGTAAGATGGGGGAAGGGAGTGGAGAGGTTGATCCCTGATTGCAGGTTTCAAGATGGAGGAAGTTGCACTTCAACCAATACAGATACCATGTGCATGCGAATGACTGCCAGAAAAATACAGATTGTATGCTTGAGCTCCCGCAGTGCGGGAATGCCACTTGCTGAGGGACCTTGTGATTCTCATACCATACCCAGCAACCCCCAGAAATTGGTGAGCTAATAGGGATTCAAACTACAGGAAAACTTGTGCATCATTTGGTGCATCATTCCAAAGCTCAAGACATCATTATTTTTTCTGCAATTCTGTGGATTGTGACATCTGTCTCAAAGTCTTCAAGCCCATGTTCAACCCATCACAAGATCTTTACTGTGTATCAATCTGACTATCACCCCTGACTTTTAATGGGAACAAGAGATTCATGGCAGCTCAGAATTTTTTTGGATTATGGTTGAAGATATGGACAGCGAGATCCTTCTGCTCCATCATCAATTCATTCTGCAGCAGTGATTTTCAGAAGATGAACATACTGTTACTTTCACTGTCCTGATGTACGAGCCCATCCCACCTAACTACTGTATGCACACAAAGTCTAGCAAAGGGATATTTTTGTGACATGACATTTGTGCTAACTTCACTAGCAAAGTGACAGCCACTACTTAGCTTCTGTGCATGGCCATATTCTCTGTCAGCAATAAATCCAGTTCTCTATTACTGCATCTGACGGGTCTCTGAATACATCTCTATAGTTGGATCGCGAGAAATGCCCACCCCCTCCCTCATTTCTTCTTGAAAAACTACTGTATGACAGTTTCCCCATTCTCATTCATTCATTTATTCCTGTACATTTGAGTCACGCGTCACATGCCCCCTAAACCACTTTGTCACGCATCACAGAAAGGTTGCTGAACTAAGAAATGTGGGTGTCACACCCCAAAGGGGTAATTTTGCCAATTATTGCTTTTTTTTCAGTCCTATGGTGTACAAACTTGGGTTTTCACATGTCACAAAGGCCCATGAACTTAAAAAAATTGTCACATGATTTTTGATTGAACTATACTTCATGCCATTAGAGCCACTTCAGCTGCATGAGAAATATTTCTGCGAAATGCATTTCTCAATATAAAAATGGGGAAACATTTCTAATTGTTTCACTACTTTTATATTGAGAAACGCATTGCCTAGAAACGTTTCTGGTGCAGCCGAATCAGTGCTTAAGTTTTGAATCATTGGCTCCACAAGGAGACTTGGCTGCCAATCTCATTCAAGCACTTGATCCCTCCTGAGAAATTCCCACCCACAACTCCTCTCCTCTCCCTTCAGCCACTCCCTCTTGCTGTGTTGCACAATAAAGAGTTTGAAGTATTGTATTCCAGAAAATTACAGCCATTCAACAAGATACAGACTCAAGTCTTCCAAGCCTTGTACAACTTGGATGACCAACATCTTCATTGGTGCACCTACTGGTATCAGCAAAACCATATGCACTGAATTTGCTTTGCTGAGGCTCTGGTCAAAGTCTGATGCGCCTTGTGCTGTATGCATTGAGCCATATCAAGATGTGGTGGACCAACGAGTCTCTGAATGGCGGGAAAAATTTGGTAACCTGCAAGGGAGGGAGGAAATAGTCGGCCTAACTGGTGTGACAAGTGCAGATCTCTGCATATTGGAAAAAGGTGCCCATGTATTCATACATCCCATTAGTGCCTCTGGAGGTTCATTATGGAATGCTGATCATCTTCATTTATCAAGTGGGATATTCTCTCCCACCAGTGGAAGCAGCAGAAGCATGTTCAGAACATTGGATTATTGATTGCAGATGAACTGCAACTCATTCGGGGGGGGAAATAGGGCTGACATGTGAAGTTGTTATCTTGGACACACTACGTGTCTGTGCAAACTGAGATCAAGACTCGTATCATTGCATGTGGCGTTTCTTTGGCCAATGCTCACAACTTAGATGAATGGATGGGCATAAGTATGCATACAATTTTCAACTTTGCCTCACGAATATATATCCTCATGATATTTATTACCATTCCTTATGACAAACCCAATGCAGCACCTGCCCACTTCCTCTTGAGGTTCATTTGCAAAGTTTCGGCATCCTGCACTTCCCATCACTGATGATTGCCATGGCTAAGCCTGTGTATTTGTCAATTGTGGAATTTTCCTCCTCCAAGCCCATTGTCATGTTTGTCCTGTTAAGAGTTATAGTCTTTTAGGGAGAAACTACTTGTATTCTGTGAGATATTTCTCGCTATATATACACAATCTAATATACTAGAATATATGAGTCTTGGTCAACTACACTCTATTAGCATTGACATGCTAGACAGACATAGGGGCTTCTGGATCTTTCCGGGAGATTTACTTATCCGGTGCGGAAGATAAAAACATCCAGTATCAGAAAATGCGAAATCACACCACTTCCAGCCTTTGGAGGATCACATGACCAATTACGAAATTAATTATGGCTACGCGCAGAAATTGAATTTGTTCTATAACTCCGTCAGTTTTGATCAGAGAGGTACGCCCATATAACGCTTAGAAAGCTACGATTCACACCTTTCGAACGGTACCAAACACAAGTCGAACGGACCAAAACTGCACTCTCCAGGCCAATTTTACTACCAAAATCCGGAATTTCCAGTAAAAAACGAATTTCTCCATCAGTTCGCATTCAATCCTTTCGAAACAACCGCTCCTAGAAAGATATAAAAAATCCGCATCCAACGGTACTGAGCACACGAAGAACAGATCAAAATTGAGCTCTACAGACCGATATTACTATCAGAATCAACACCCATCAGTAAAAAACGAATTTCTCTGTCAGTTTACACCGGATCTGCTCGGAACCACCGCGCCAAGAAATCTGTTAAAAATCCGCATCTAATGATACCAAGAACGTCTATTACGGATGCAAACTGCTGTTTCTGCATTGAATCCCATCCCATGCACTTGTCCCCATTATCAACCAACAACAAAACACCTTAACCACTGGACTATGCTCAAATTAATCTCCAAAACCTGGAGATATCCTTTCATTTCGCCTCCAGAATGCTCCACATGGTCAGTGACCACATGCTCCAAGCATTCCACATGCTCAGCAAATTGGTGACATCACCCCTCCTCATGATTCCTTTTGTTCTCTTTATGAATGACATCACTATGACATCAATCCTCATGATTTCTTTTGTTCTCCTTATGCATGACTCAGCTATGACCGCATTATTACATCATCTTGTTATTTTTCTTTTGTTCTCACCTATGACTCACATATGACTCACCCATGGGGGAGTCATATTTCTTAAACACAGCCACCTTCAGAAAGGTATAAAAGCTGGTAGATTTCCTGTACCCCCACACAATCATCTCCTCTGGAAATCATTACTGTCAACCACTGTCAACTTTTCTGCTTGCCTCTAAAGAACAGTCTATCTATAAGCCATCTGGAGCTAAGTCATCTTCAAGGTTGTTGAGACAAAGCCACTGGTAGCCTCTACACGAATCACTAAAGCCAAGGATAGTTGCAGGACCTAAGGTTAGAGTTGCTGGACATCCAAGGAAAAGTAAGCATAATGAAATACATATCAGGTTTTGAAGAAAGAAGAAAGAAACATACTAACAAGACTAACCAAGCACTGACCAGTCTATAATCCACAGATATCCGCATTTTGACCAGGAGAACGTAAACAAGAATACACAAATATCAGTAAATGAACCAACACAACACGAACAACATATAAGCCTTTCCACAAGCATCCTAGACATATAAGCCTTTCCATAAGCATCCTACACGATGTATAAGCCTTCCATAAGCATCCCAGACATATAAGCCTTTCTATAAGCATCACAGACATATAAGCCTTTCTATAAGCATCCCAAACGATATATCATTGACTACAGCTAGTCCATATCCCTTCCTATTCTCCACTGAACACCATACACATCTTGCAGAGTGTGATCAACCATTGAAGCAAACCAGCCCAACGAATAACAACAGAAATACAGTCTCCCATCTACACACTGGCTGAACCAGATTTTGATTTGACAGTCATCAGAGCTCCCAACCCTTCTTCTATAACTGGTGGTCCTTACAGGGGTAACTCTCACTTTGATAAACCTTTCACCTCTCCAAAGACATTCCACACCAACAACGTGACAACATCCACAGACTCAGAAACTATGGCCAGAGTAGCAAATCCATGAGCTATGCCTTGGCCTACTGGTAGAGATGCTCCACATTTTAAGGGAAAATGTCCGACAACTTCCTCCTTGACTACGAAGCTTGCTGCGATGATGCCCTCTATTGATGACCACAAGAAGTGCAAAAACTTATTACGTATTATTTTGCGCACAAAGAAGCATGCAACTTCTCAACGATATTATCGGACCAGGAATGTTAAAGAACGGCAGTGAGCACCATGTGAGAGCTGGCTACTGTCTCAGGAAACTTGAGTAGCGAGGCGCAGACACCCGGCAAGAAACGATACATAAGAAGATAGCATGCCTACCGCTCTCTGGGAACAGAAGGAGAACAATTGTCAATGAGCTCGCAGACAATGTGATCGAACTAGTGCTATATATGGGGAGCGGGAGTTATAGTCAGCGGTCAATTGCAAGTCGTGCTGTCGCTGAATAGAAGTCTGAGCCAAGTGAGACCAGAAGAGAGCGGATGACGCGTTCGCTTACTGTCGGGGACTGTCTACGATGTCTCAGTGATAGATCGCACTGTAGCTCGATTGTTTTAAGAGATACAGATAAAATATAAACTATAACCGCGTAAACATATACACATAGAAAAAGACATATGTCACCCCGCCAAGTATGACTGCAATTAAATCGAGGCGGAATCGTGGGCAAGGATTGTCGTTTGGAACGAGGATGAGGGCGGGAGGTCAGTGCGCCAAACTGAGGCTCTTCCGGGGGCCAACAGCCTGAGAGAGAGAGTGACACCTCATGAACTACGGACATACTCAAAGGAGGACTCTATTACACTTGGGCATCTACAGGATAAGATCCCGTACGACACCGCGTGATACCACAATGAGACGCCATAGAAGTCTACAGACGTACATGGGATCGTTTGATTACAAAATCGCAATGGCGATATAACGCGACATCCTCAGAACAATCAGAAGCTCAGCAGTCGCGAGAGAAGGCAGACAGGCCTCTGATAGTAGAAAAGTGAAAGAACGCAGTGGCGCATATCACCGTTCTTATAAGAAAGTCTCCACCAAATCAAGCCATGTTCACGTATTGGCAGTTCGACATCCTTCTCGCATACTCGTGACAGACAGAGAAGGGTGTATAAAATAAGCGCTCACACAATCTTCACGAATAGAAAATCTAACATGGCCGGTCACTGTTGAGTATAGGGGCAAACCATCTAGTCCTTTATATTGGCAAGCCCAGGGCGCACTCGCAGGCAGTTGGATTCCTGAGTAGAAGCAAAGATACATAGCTTTACATATGTGGACGATCCATAAAAGCATCTGGTAAGCGCGCACTGACTAATCGAACCCATCCATCATAGAGCTCGGGGCATCTGCGCTGCTCGCTTGCTCGCTGAGAACTCTTGATGACTCAGTATCTTAAGGTGCTACAATGGCGATCTTGGATATTTCGGCTGCGATATGCGCAGTAAGTTCTGAGTGCGCATGACTGCGGTGTCTTAAGCTGCTGGCTCATGTATGGGTGAAAGGAGCAAATAATACCAAAGGAGATCGCTTACCTTAGCATCAGGGAAGCCAGGCTTGTGGGTGATAGATGGAGCAGCGCAAAATGGGAGGCAAAGCGGCGATTGCGCTATTGTCGCTCACTCGAGTCTTGACGTGTGTGAGGAGGATATCTTAGGGGGCTGACTCTCACATAAATCGCAATACAATGTGAGAGGCTCGTTGCACTACAACCGGACCTTCTGCAGAGAGGGAATACTTCATCATACTCAACGAAGGACTCTGGACAGAGCTCATATAGATCACATATCGCGATAGACGTCACTGACATAAAAACTAAATAATGTGGATGCTACTCCCCTTTCACGCCATACATATACACTTAATATGAAATAGCTAAATCGTGAGCCACACCTTTCTTACTCATCAGGTATTGGCGCGCAGTCTCTAGCCTAAAAACATCGCAGGGACAAACCTGAATTACTCAAGTGTGTCGATGGAAAGTGAAGAATTCAACTCTCAATGTAGCAAATCAGAAGCATCAAGATGGGAGTAGAATAGAAAAGAAGGTCTAGAGAGCCATGTCGCTAATAGAAAATTCGCATGTGTGAAAATGCCGAACTAATAACGGCGGATGTTGCATACAGTCTTAGAAGGGGATGACCCGGACAAGTGCTGAGATGGGGAACCTCAACGAAGCAACCTTTCGTGGAGGTCTGTTATACCCGGAGCGAGACAGACTGCCGCATATAGCGATGAGCGCAGGAACCTAGTACAGACGCACGAAGTGCTGCCAGAAGATCCTTCGAGAGAGTGCCGGAAAGATGGGTCATAAGTTATGCACTCTGGAGATATGAAACTGCCTCCAGAACGCGCTCCTCAGAGCTCGCGAGATAGGGGGTTTGCTGCAGAGAACCTTCTCGCCAAGACGTCATTCTCCGCCAAACATCCCAATGAAGAAAGATAGACATCAAAATATGCTGACGAAAAAAATCCCAAGCAATCCTCCAACATATCGTTTTACCACAGACTTTCAGGATGCCTGTGAAGACAAGGAGATAGCAAAGAAGGTGCTAAACCAAACAGTCGAAATAACTCTTGGAGACTTCCTTGGAACGGCCCATGGACCTGCCAAAATACTTGCAGCTGGACTAAAGCTCAAACGCGAATATAATCCTAAACATCGAGAGCCACTCACAGTCAATCATGTTACTCTAAAACCGCGTTTTCCCACGATGGAAGCCTCTGACTATGACTCTGATGATGAAGCAGAATTGGAGGACTACTACGATCTTATGATGACCAAAGACCTTGATGAAGAGCCGTATCCACAACAATCGCAAAATCATCATCAAGCACAAGTAAATCTCGTAGGAATCCTTGGACCAAACCCCTTATTTGCTATGGACACAGGAAAGATTGCAGCCAAGGCCACAGGACAAAATGGAACTAAAGACGTTGTACTCATGATCGACACTGGATCCGAATTAAACCTCATCTCCCAGGAAGTTCAGCAGAGGTTAAACATCCCAATAGACTATGATGGACAAAACTGGTCATTGCAAGGAATCAACAGTGGACCTGAACCTCTAGTTGGATGCTGTCGAAATGTCCCAATCGAAATAGGAGGAATACGATTCGATCATCACTTCTTTGTCAAAAAGGGAAGCTTCGAAGGCCATGATATACTCCTTGGACAACCCTGGCTGGTAGGAGTTGGTGCCCAAATCAAATACGAAGGAGCTACGAACGGAATCCATGGAATGGACATTCAAGTCTACGAAAAAGGGAACCCATCAGGATCATCAGTCTCTCTCCATGCCCTTATGAATGAATCCAGAGAACAGGATAAACTCGTTCTTGCAGCAGCAGTGATACCACCAGACGAATGGCCCCCAGATACAAGCAAACCAAGCCCAACACAGCCGCAATATCGATATAAAACAAATGGAGTATCATTGGTTCGAACTGCACCCAAACCCCCATTACAAAATTACGAATACTATCACACAGAGGCAACCCCATCTGACCAATCGTTACAAGGAAACTCGCCATTTGTTCCAATGTTTGGCAGGGAATTGTCAGAGGCCTTATGACTCCCAGAAACGCGCACAAAGGATTTCAGTCCAAGCACGAACAAGTACCTCATGGATGCTGTCATAAACAAGGAAAGCGTATCTGCACGGTATCTTCACGAAACTTGGAAATCGTCCTCCGCAGCATCAGGAAATCAACTTGAGGATAATCTTGTGCGCGTTTACAACAAATTGAAGTCAACCCTCGTCAACAAATATCCCGAAAAAGCGGAAAACTTCAGCTATCGCATTGGCCAGGTCATCAGGAATGCAAAGAAGACAAAGTACAAGACTGTGGATAAGAAGAAAAATCCAATACCCCTAGGAGTTACTCGAAAACCAGTCATTCGTCTTCCCTACAAGGATCTTCCATTGATAACACCTCTCATTCTCCCCACGCATCCCCCCAGCTTGAAAGACTTCCAGTACACCAAGAAGCTTACCCCAGAACGAGTCAAAAAGATAATCGACAATATCCCCAACGACTTCCTTTCAGAAGAAGAATTGGACTTGCTGCTCTATGTGGTTGCTCAAAGGGAAAGGGGTCTTGCATTTGACGAATCTGAACGAGGAATCTTCAAGACAGAATACTTCCCAGATTATGTTATGGAAACAGTCCCTCACATTCCATGGGAACTGCCTCCTATTCGTCCACCAAAAGCTATTGTCGCCACACTCATCAAGATGATCAAAGATCAATTGGCAGCTGGGAAGTACAAAACATCGTGGTCCTCCTATCGTTCCCAAATGTTCGCAGTAGCAAAACCTAAAGGAGGCATTCGAATCGTCCATGATTTACAACCCCTAAACGCAGTCTCAGTTAAAGACTCAGGATTGCCACCAAACATCAATGACTTTGCAGACAGCTTTGTGGGACACTCGGTCTATATTGTCGCAGATCTCTATGCAGGATATGATGGACGACGACTGGCAGAAGAATCCCAAGAACTCACGACAAGCGATTCACCATTGGGTCCTGTAAAGCTCACAACACTGCCCCAAGGATACACGAACTCCATGCAAGAATTCATGAAAACAGTTACACACATGATCAGGCCTATGATCCCAGATAGAGCTGAAGCCTTTGTGGATGATGTGGCAGGAAAAGGACCAAAAACGCGGTACAATGATGAACCTATCTCTGAAAACCCAAATATTCGACGTTACATATGGGAATTCGCTCAGGTCGTTGACGAATTATTCGCTATCTTCATCGAAGCTGGATGTACGGCCTCTGGATCGAAACTCGTACTCGCGACGCCTCTCATACACATTGTGGGGAATGTTTGTTCAATGGAAGGAAGAAGACCCCACCATGGAATCATCACGAAAATAAAGAACTGGCCGCGCCCAACGAATGTGACACAAGTCCGCGGATTCCTAGGAACAGTTGGAGTTGCTCGAAATTGGATTTGGCAATTTGCCAAAATAGCCAAACCTCTCACATTACTCACCAAGAAGACCCCAATGAATTCGAATGGAATGATCAAGCTGAAGAAGCCATGAATCAGCTAAAGGAAGCCTCCACAAACCTTCCTGCTCGAAAATCCTTGAACATCGACATAGCCAGAGTGTTAAAAGAAGACGAACGCACCTCAGATTATGGCCTTGTAACACTTGCAGTGGACAGCTCCATCATTGCAGTAGGCTGGATCGAATATCAAACCTTGGAAGATGGACGTCACCCCATTGTCTTTGGATCAGTAACCAACAACGAGGCTGAAACCAAGTATTCCCAGCCACAAATCGAATTAAAAGGACTATTCAAGGCACTCAAAGCCCAAAGAAATGACCTCTGGGGAATCCATTTTAGAGTGGAAGTGGACGCCAAATTCCTAAAACAAACTATCAACACACCAGGATTACCAAACGCGGCTATGTCACGATGGATTTCCTATATCCAGCTATTCGATTTTGAATTGGTTCATGTCCCTGCAACAAAACACCAAGGTCCAGATGGATTATCCAGGCGCCCAGCACACGAAAATGACTCAACCAATTCAGAAGATGAACTGGAACCAGATGAACCAGGCCATTTTATCACTGGGCCACGATTTCTTGAAGAATATGAACACTGGGTTATGCATAGTTCCTCAGCATCCAGACTATCAGCAACAAGAATCAAAAGGGAATCCTATGAAGACATCATTGAATTCAGGCAAAATCACACAGTACTCTCAATCAAGCCCCAAGAGAACACAACAAGAAGTGGTGGATTTGTGGCTCTCTCCTATCAAGCCCACTCATCTGCTCAAAACCATCCCAAATCACTCTCCCAACATTCACAGTCCCAACACCCAGAAACTGATTCAGAAATTAAAGAACACCCTCACAAACTCAAGGATTCTGATGGAAAAGACTATTGGGAAAGGATTCAATACTACCTGGAACACATAAAAATACCCCCAGGAGTCCAGAACACCAAGACATTCATCCAGGCCACCAAACACTATTTTATGTATCAAGGAACCCTGTGGAGAAGACCTAGAAATGGCCAATTACCATTAAAAGTGATCAAAAACCCGGATGATCGAGCTCGCTTATGTAAGGCTGCACATGACGAATCAGGCCACCGCGGACGAGACCCGACTTTCAAGAAATTATCCGATAGATTCTTTTGGCCGAATATGCTATCCTATGTGGCCTGGTATTGCCGGACATGCCATGAATGCCAATTAAGGTCAACAACCCGACCAAAAATCACTTTAAGCCCAACCTACGTTAATACCATATTACGTAAATTTAATATGGACACGGTCCATATGCCGGTATCAAGCGGATTCAAATATATCGTGGATCTTCGGGACGATCTCTCCGGATGGCTGGAAGCAAAAATGTTACGTAAGGCCTCAAGTAAGCACGTCGCCCGGTTTCTATTCGAGGACGTCATGTGCCGGTTCGGCTGCGTATTACAAATCACAACGGATAACGGAACGGAATTCGACGGACTAGTTCAAACAATGGCGGATGAATATAATGTCCCTATAGTCCGAGCTGCCCCTTATCACCCGGAAGCAAATGGAATGATAGAACGCGGGCACAGGACCTGGATAAACTCGCTATTCGTTGCATGCAGAGGAAACCCGAGCAAATGGTCAAACTATTTTTATTCATGCATGTGGGCGGACCGAGTGACGGTAAAACGAACGACCGGCTACACCCCCTATTACCTACTCTACGGAATAAATCACGTGTTTCCATTCGACATTACAGACGCATCATGGTACACATTAAAATGGGGAACTATCCAAACTACGGAAGAACTACTAGGAATCCGCGGAATCCAATTGGCGCATAGAGACGAGGATATTCAAGCCGCCTCAAATACCGTCCTTCAAGCAAGAATTCGAAGCGCTCAGGATTATGCTAGACGAAATGAAAATACATTGGTCAACGGAAACTATCAACCGGGTACAATTGTGTTGGTATACAATTCGGTATTACAAATGCAACATGGACGAAAAGGGGAAATACGGTGGATTGGGCCATACCGAGTTCAGCATCACCACCCCCGCGGATCCTATCAACTGGCAGAATTAGATGGGACCCCGATCAATGGAGTATTCGCCGGCAATCGTTTAAAGAAATACCATATGCGCGACCAAATAGCCACAATAGACACCGCCGGAAACGAGAGCCACAGCGCCACGGACCATGAATTAAATCAAAATAATATGGCGAAATACACGAAAAATATGGACCAAGCTATGAAATATAGGGGAACAACAATTACGACGAAACAACACGTTCCGGTATCGCTTGGACCAGAAAATCAATTAAGAACCTATCTTTGGCCGCCGCCGAGAGCCACAGATTCGTGGGGCTATTGGGAAAACAAAATTGTGGAGTGGAAACGAAGGAACCTTCTACAAGAACTCCTAGGGAACACCTCGCAGGAGCCCCAGATCTCCGAATCCGCTTACGAATCCCCTGAAGAGACTCCTTAAAAGGAAAATTCAATTCTTAAAAAGGAAATCCCTGAAACATTTTCTACAAGCCGCATCACAAGACTACGACTAAAACTATGAATTCAAGACGACCCTAGAGACACGAGGCAAAGAAAATCCCGAATTAACGCCCCTAGAGCCATGAAATGTTGAATCACGGAATGTGCCGAAACCTACGAAAACTCTTTTCAACCGTCTTAAAAAACCTGCAGCCGCATCAAAATCGATCCCCCTCTTCTCCTGGCTCCCTTTTCTATGTGACTATGTGATCCTCTGCGCTCCTGACCAACTATCGCGAAGTTTTAACTTAATAATATGGCGTAACGAACCTGGCGACCCTTCATCTTCCGTCTCTTCCTCATTCTCATTCCATTCGGTATCTATCGTCCATGCGCAACAACTCCATCGACCTGCCGACTAAATCATCACAGCTAATATCTAAACTATGGCAAGGAATGGCTAAATAACGTCAAAACGCGAGTATAGTAAGCCTGACAAGTATAAAAGCGACACAACAGCTAACCAACGATACCCAAGCCCATTTTTCGCATCCTATCGTACCCATCAAAACCATCCTATCTCGACATGTCCGACTCCACTCATTTCGACTCGACCGCGAGCTCTGTACAAAGCTACACATTCGAATACATCCAGACGCCTGCTCCCTCTCCTACTCCACCCACGCCGCTCGTAGAACTTAATCTGGACGGCGACATCTTCCTCTCGTCTCAAGTTAAAAAGGAACAAAATGTAACCGACGAGGTATGGAACGCAGGACATCCACAAAAGGCATCGCTAACAATAAAACAGACCTTTTGGCCCGACTCGATCTCTTCTTCGCATGCTATTGTCAGGAATTACAATATCAACGAATCTTCTACCAACGCGCAACCACTTGCACCGCTCAAAACCCAGCGAACCGTCGACCCTCGTCTTTCATTGCGTCCCCAGACTATTAATCTCTACCCACGCGCTATACTTCCTCCGTTCATTCCTCTTCCCGCTCAACCCTCGAAAGAACCTGAATCGACTCAAAAAGACATTGTCAGTCGCCAAGCAACCCCTACTGCGCAGCAATTACACGAGTCCTCAGACTCTCCCACGGGATCTCTCACCTCGAAAAGCACTCGCTCCTCGTATCATCCTTCCCATCGGTCCTATTCTCCTTCCCAGCCTCCTCGCGCACCCCGCAGCCTTCGTAAAATCAGTATACCGCGACCTGGTAAAAACGCCAACTCTTACCGCGCATGGCCGTCCTATCGACAAGCGATTATAGATCGCGAGTACAACGCAGCGCAGAAACTCGATGAGGTCCAACGCGAGTATGAAGAGAAGCGAAAGGAAGATATAAAGGACAACGCGGAACTACTTGACCAGTTAAGTCGCACCATCGCCAATCACAACCTGCAAATGGATTCTCTCACGCCACCCCTCTCTCTTCTTTCGGCAACCCTACATCAACGAGAAGCCGACCTCAAGGCGAAAGCCAAAGACCTCGATAAACGCGACCTCAAACTTTTACAACACGAGCAGTGTGTAACCAATTGGCGCGATCGGCTGCTCTATCCATCTACGTATCACCATGTTACCCAAGTCGACCGTCTCGCTAAAATATTTATCCAAGCAGCAGATATCGTGCGACAACAGCATCGTTTAGACACCCCGTACACAGCATTCATCCTCCATCGTCGTATCGCCCCTGCACTCGCCAAGCTATCCGAATCCCTCCGCGCTTCGCACGATCTCGCCCCTTCCATCTCGACCGATGACCGAGCCGTCGAATATTATAAGAAATACGTGCATGACATTCAGTATGACTTAAAGGACGACGAATGGGCCGAATTCAAGAACACCCCGACCGCGTACGAACTAACGGACCTTCCATCCAACCCGGCGACCGACGAATCGGACGACGACGCGAACGGCTGGTAGGCCGTCACCACAACTTGTCCTCGCCTCGCAGTACATACACCTCGTCCAACGCAGTCCTCCATCCTCTCCCCTTCCTTTCCTATCCTCTTCCTCTCTCTCATTAAAAACAAAAAGAAATATGTGCTCGCCCCAATGTACCATCTCTCTCGCCTGAAGGAAAGACTTCTCCTTTGCTCTCCTTCCTCTCCATGTAAAAACTATGTCGCCTGTTGGCAAAATGATGTTCATTTCTCCTAACTCTCATCTCTCTCAAAGTCTGAAAGCCTCTATGTCACTTGAATCCTTTTCTTAAGACTGACCTCGCCTGGTGATGTACTTAAAAAAACAAAAAAAAAAAAAAAAAAAAAATCAATCAAAATCAACAAATCAATCAAATCAAGTCAAAAGAAAAACAAAAAAAAAGTCATAGTCTGTATAAAAACAAAAATTCCACAAGTCCATAACAACAAACCATGCTAATTAGGAGACTCATGACTTAACCAGTAAAAAAACAACAGTCATTAATCAAAAAAAATTCACTGAAACCAAACCGAACCGAGTGCCCTGACAATCCAAGGGTCCCTCAAATCTAGACCATCTCAAATCCATTCATAAAGCACTTCTCACACAAAATCCTCTTTCCCCATCCCATCCACCGACTCTAAAAAGAACATATGTCAAAAACAACACAACTCGATAAATGCTTACTAAAAAGGGGTAGGACACCATCGAATATGCCTACCAACATACTCACCAACGCATTTCTGAGACTCACACGGAACTCCCATCCAACCTCGACGACGTATACATTCCGGACGATGCGACAGGATTCATGGTTTTCTTCGTACAGCATGTCAGGGACCGGAACGATCCAATTCTCAATCTCCACATCGGACGAAGGGGTTACTTTTGCCCCAACACGACAACTGCAGTCCAAACGTATACGATCGCCCGCCTCGAATCGTATTGCGTAACCCGAGAATACACCGATGACTCCGATTTTCATGTAAAGGTGCAGATAAGAACGGCCGTATATGGGAATGTCGACACAGACACGGTCCACCTTCCTACGTTCACCCATCACCCTCCTGAATAAACCACCATCATCGTCGTCGAATCCTCTAAAAATAAAAAAATCTTCCTCTATCACGAAAATGCCAGGCGAATGAAAAACACCATAAATGGAAAAGGAGAACATAAACAGCGGGTCTGGTCACGTGTCAAAACGAATAACTGGATACAAAAGTCATCGAAAAACGCGGACCAAACACCTCCATCCGCATTCTAAAAACTCCCACTACAACCTCGAAAAAGCCATGAGTTCAACCAGTATGTAAACACCACGGTCATTAAGGACGTTCATTAAACATTCAGGAACTCAGGCGATATCGAGAACTCAGGCGATAATTCGAATTCGATGGATCAAATTCCTCTTCATGTCAGGACTTTCAAACGTTGGGAGAAACTGAAATCGGCCTTGGAGTGTTAGTAACCAACCGCGACTCACACTACCTGGCACTACGTGTAGGAGAATTTGGCGTATTCTATCCTGATATCGAAAACGACACCGATCACTTCTATTATGCCTACTTGAGCCAAACCCAAACAAGGACCTCAGCTCAGATGGTCACCTTCTCGTTCGAATCCACCTCATCCTTGTAGTATTTGGCGAAATGGACGACGAGTGCCCATACCCATACTTCACCCACGCAACCCCCGTCGTCGTTTGATCCTTTACAAATAAAACATCACCTCTGCCTGCACCCTGATGACATTGACGTATGAGAAGATGACAGCGAAATATGAAGCGACCCTGCCAATCAATGAAGGAATCCGAATCCATGGAAGCCTAAGCGAAATTAAAATGGACACATGATCAATTGGTTTGCGGATGCAAAAGTGACATAAAAGCAAATCGAACGACTATCCTCAAGGCACGAATCAAAAAGTGTTCACCATGCCATTGGAACTTCACACGATTGTATATCGGCAATTCGATTACCCATACCCGAACCATTCACCCATCTCAAACCCCACATGATTATCCGCTATTATCCAAATCCCCAAGTTGCATACGATGGCGTTATAAAGACAAAAAGAGTCGACTGGACAACGTACGAGTTCGGAGAACCGCATAACAATCGACCCTCAATACGCCATGATCTCGAAATCGAATTTGTCCTTCTCCTCCGCATTCCAGAAAACACCACTGTACCTCGTCGAACCTTCTCCACGGATGCTCTTGACCTCCACCCTAACGAAATCATCCAAAGTGGGTATTCGCTTAAAAATCCTAGGACAATACAAAGGAAAAACTATTAAAAACGCGGATATTAAAGACCCCTACCCAACAATAAGCGACTTCTATCACCAAATTCGAAGCATAAACTCGCAGGAAATCTCGCTTTGGTTTGAAGGATGGACATGGTGGTTCTACACGAGGAGGCACGATCAGATCTCAATCGTATAACTGTGGAAAAAGGCAAACGACATTGCAAGGGGCTGCAATTAAAAGTGTTCACCATCTGTGGAAGATAAAAACATCCAGTATCAGAAAATGCGAAATCACACCACTTCCAGCCATTGGAGGATCACATGACCAATTACGAAATTAATTACGGCTACGCGCGGAAATCGAATTCGTTCTATAACTCCGTCAGTTTTGATCGGAGAGGTACGCCCATATAACTCTTAGAAAGCTACGATTCACACCTTTCGAACGGTACCAAACACAAGTCGAACGGACCAGAACTGCACTCTCCAGGCCAATTTTACTACCAAAATCCGGAATTTCCAGTAAAAAACGAATTTCTCCGTCAGTTCGCATTCAATCCTTTCGGAACAACCGCGCTCTAGAAAGATATAAAAAATCCGCATCCGACGGTACTGAGCACGCGAAGAACAGATCAAAACTGAACTCTACAGAGCGATATTACTATCAGAATCAACACCCATCAGTAAAAAACGAATTTCTCTGTCAGTTTACACCGGATCTTCTCGGAACCACCGCGTCCAGAAAGCTGTGAAAAATCCGCATCTAATGATACCAAGAACGTCTATTACGGATGCAAACTGCTGTTTCTGCATCGAATCCCATCCTATGCACTTGTCCCATTATCAACCAACAACAAAACACCTTAACCACTGGACTATGCTCAAATTAATCTCCAAAACCCGGAGATATCCTTTCATTTCGCCTCCAGAATGCTCCACATGGTCAGTGACCACATGCTCCAAGCATTCCACATGCTCAGCAAATTGGTGACATCACCCCCTCCTCATGATTCCTTTTGTTCTCTTTATGAATGACATCACATCCTCATGATTCTTTTGTTCTCCTTTATGAATGACTCAGCTATGACCGCATTATTACATCATCTTGTTATTTTTCTTTTGTTCTCACCTATGACTCACATATGACTCACCCATGGGGGAGTCATATTTCTTAAACACAGCCACCTTCAGAAAGGTATAAAAGCTGGTAGATTTCCTGTACCCCCACACAATCATCTCCTCTGGAAATCATTACTGTCAACCACTGTCAACTTTTCTGCTTGCCTCTAAAGAACAGTCTATCTATAAGCCATCTGGAGCTAAGTCATCTTCAAGGTTGTTGAGACAAAGCCACTGGTAGCCCTCTACGCGAATCACTAAAGCCAAGGATAGTTGCAGGACCTAAGGTTAGAGTTGCTGGACATCCAAGGAAAAGTAAGCATAACGAAATACGTATCAGGTTTTGAAGAAAGAAGAAAGAAACATACTAACAAGACTAACCAAGCACTGACCAGTCTATAACCCACAGATATCCGCATTTTGACCAGGAGAACGTAAACAAGAATACACAAATATCAGTAAACAGACCAACACAACACGAACACATATAAGCCTTTCCACAAGCATCCTAGACATATAAGCCTTTCCATAAGCATCCTACACGATGTATAAGCCTTCATAAGCATCCAGACATATACTCTATAGATCACAGACATATAAGCCTTTCTATAAGCATCCCAAACGATATATCATTGACTACAGCTAGTCCATATCCCTTCCTATTCTCCACTGAACACCATACACATCTTGCAGAGTGTGATCAACCATTGAAGCGAAACCAGCCCAACGAATAACAACAGAAATACAGTCTCCCATCCACACACTGGCTGAACCAGATTTTGATTTGACAGTCATCAGAGCTCCCAACCCTTCTTCTATACGGATGGATCATTCCAATGTCAACAATGTTGATTGACTGCATCTGATGTCTTGACTTACTGCTTGCTGGTGGCAACAAGGATTGGTTCCTGAATATCAAGGCTTCTGATCTGGAGCCGCACTTGAATCATATCACTGATAGTGGTTGCTGTTATGATCTGGATGCAAATCTCACTATGCTATTGAACACCTCATGAAATCTGTGGGCATCCATTCTGCTGTCTGTGTGCCCCAGATTTGAGTGGTCTGTATTCCTGTTACCACATGTGCCAGTGTCTCACCAACACACTTCATTCCTCAATTTGAGTTTTTTGCAGAGTCTGTGGCCAACATTCAGTTTGTCTGTAGGCCCCAGGTTCAAGTGACTTGCTCTTTCTCATGATTTCCTGTTGCATCCTGGCTTTCTCTTTGACACCAACTTCCACATATCAGGTGCATTTGGTTCTTCAACATTCAAGCACGACATCTAAAGCCTTCCACAGTGTTCCCATCCCTCGTGTCCCCACCTCTTGTGTTCCCACCTCGCGTTTCCTGCTTTCCATGTCCTCACCTCTCGATTTCCCAAATATCTTGCCTCTATCACAATTCTCGCAATTTCCTGTTGCATCCTGGCTTTCTCTTTGACACTGACTTCCACATATCAGGTGCATTTGGTTCTTCAACATTTGAGCTCGACATCTAAAGCCCTTCTACAGTGTTCCTGTCTCTCATGTTCCCACCTCTTGTGTTTCCACCTCACATTTTCTGCTTTTCATGTCCTCACCTCTCGATTTCCCAAATATCTCACCTCTATCACAAACTTTGTGGACAAGCATTCTTCCTAGTCTGCAAGTCCCATAATTAAGCGATCTCGCCTATGTCCCCCAAGCATACAGGCAATGCTCCAGGTGGACAACAAAATGACTTCTGAGGCTCATGGAAGTGTAGATGAAGCCCCAGTGCATCAAATCCTCATCCCTCTTTGTCAGCCCCTTCCGACACATACTCCAGTATGCTCGAGAAGGGCCTGAAAACCTTCCAGGCTGTGATTGCCAAGGAGACTAGTAGTTGTAAGGTTTCGAAGAAACTGATGACTGCTGTCAACACTGCCAACCCCAGTAAACTTCCAACCACAATGCTCTCTCAAGCCAGCATGAAACCCATTACAAGTGCAGCGACAGCTTGGAAATTCCATGGTGGAACTGGCACCTTCATAGCTACTGTACTGGTAAATCAGCTGGCAGCACCATGAGCAAGCATCACCAAGCCATGCTACCATCAGAAAGTCTGGATTTCTGAACCTTCACAACCTTCCCATGGTACCCATCCATCTCTATTTTCTTCTCTATTTTTTTCTGATGGATGTGAAGATGAATTGGGATTGGGTGGCAATGAACCATCTGGAGTGCCTTCGCCGATGGCAACTGAGCAGCGCTTTGTCATACATTATCCTAACTATGCAACACATTTGGATAACTTCTCAGTTGAGAACAAGCTGTCCCACCATGCACATTGGCACAGTGCTGCTGTGTGGCAGTGGGATCGTGATGTTATACCAGCATTGGTTCATCCATACATGGCGTACATATGCCTGTCGCAGCAAGGACAGTCTTGTACAGATCCTCCTCCTATCAAATGCTCTTGCAACTGTCATGGAGTATTAAAACAAGTGACTGCTGTATATATGGATCGTAAGGATTCCTTTCATTCTGTGTTGGACCTAAAGTCTGATCATTTCTCATTAGACCTTGAGTACATAAAGCTACAAATATGCCCATGTGCTCCTGCACCTCTGCAACTGGTGCAGCGGGGTTT